>CAUYQV010085270.1:0-28885 GCA_963574575.1 Galagoides demidoff | reverse complement strand
GGATCAGTCAGAATCACAGTGGATGGGGGCATTGTCTGGATAAGTCTAGGAACGTAGAAGCAAACTCCACATGAATGAATGAGCGGGTACCCCAGCCTATGCTTGCATTTAAAAGATCCGGTTCAGAACCAGGCATGGTGGTCTGTAATCCTAGCACTCTGGGAGCCCAAGGTGGTTGGATCGTTTGAGCTCATGAGTTTGAGACCAGCCAGAGCAAGAGTGAGACCTCATCTCTAAAAAATAGCTAGATGTTGTGGTGGGCATCTGTTGTCCCAGCTACTCAGGAGGCTGAGGCAAGAGGATCACTTGAGCCCAAAAGTTTGAGGTTGCTGTGAGCTATGACACTATGGCCCTGAGGGCAACAAAGTAAGACTCTGTCTCAAAAATAAGTAAATAATCCTATTTAACTGAAAACACTTTTAAAATGCCATGTCACCATATTAGTCATCTTTTAAGAAAATCACCCAGACCTATACTTTGGGCTGACACATGTTCAGAGTATTCAGAACTTTTGTTTTTCACATTAAAAATAATATTGGCACGTCCATGATAGAGAGGATTGGACAGACTCAGAACATTTCTTTAGATCTAACTATGTCCCAGACACCGTGTTAAGCACTATATTCATTTGTTGATACAGCAGCCATCTGAGAAAAGTGTTATTATCAGTGTTATTTCAAAGATGAAAAACTGAGACGAAAAGAAATCAAATCACCAAGGACACACGGTCAGTAGGTGGCAGGTAGTGTGACACTGACAATTGTGCTTTTTGTGGGCACTATTCTGTATGTCTCCTGTGAGTAGGAAACATTTACATCAAGTGACTTTATTTTTAAATTCCAAAGAGTTGCAGTGTGACAGTCTCTGGATTTACAATGCTGGCCTTCAACCCGAGCACAGAATGCAGGAATGCCCGCACACCCCCTCGCTTGTTTGTTATTTTTTTTTTAGGGAGGAGGAAGCGGAAGATACAGAGAGACTTACAGAGTCAGGGCCGGGACTGAGGATTCTTGACCTCTGAGAGCTCCCGGTTCTTGCTCCTAAAAATAATGAACTGGAAAAAATAAAAATAAAAAAATAATGAACCAGAACCAGCGGCCATCTGAATATTGATTATTTCAGACCAAAGCCTGAGACATCTCTTAACGAAGCAGCACAGGACCTCTATTGAGTTTTAAAAGCTCAGTACAGAAACCAGAAATGACTTTAAACTCCTGAGCTAATTACTACGGCCTGAATACAGGCTACGTTGTGTGGGTCTTGTCTTACCAACTCGATTGTGAGCCCTTACCAAGACAGGCATTTGTTTAGGCTCCGTGTCCTTCCTCTCGCCCATTAGCGCAGGCTGGTACAAAGTAGACGCCCACTGTGTGAATGGTCGGAAAAGGAGTGGGGATTAGAGGGTGCCTAAACCCCAAGGGCCTTGCTTCTCCCTTATTTATGTAGAAAGTACAATACTAAATGCTTATGGGACTGATATTTAATTTAAAAGAAAAATAAAAAAACCTAGCAAATAGTTTCAGCCCACTACAAGCATATACCTGCTTCTTCTGCCCCTTGGAACAGGTTGTGTCCCCAGGTACGAGACGCTCGGAGAACAGGCTTGGAGTATTTTGTGGTGCTCCCACAGTTTAAACTTATCCGGTTTGGGTTCAGTGGCTCCCCTTTTTTTATCCCAGACCCCTCAGGATGTGTAGCAACTCAGGGCAGAAATGAAATAAGGAAATGCGTTTTTTTCTGTGGTTTGTGTGTTTCTTTCTGAACTTGGAGATTACTTCTGGCCGTGAGTCTGATGAGTCTTCTTAGAGAACCAGAATAAGAAGCCCGAAACAGCTTGGCTCTCGTGGTGTGCTAGAAACAGCTGGGGAACAGAAGCCACAAGACGTGGGTGGGGGCGGCGGTTACTCATTTAACCTCTCCTGTCCCTTAGCCATGGCGCTTGGCTGTGGTCGCTTTCTCTGTAAAAGGAGGCGGTGGCTGCCTTTCTGTAGAATAGCCCCCCTGGGATGAAGCAGGAAGTTACTCAGAGAGATGTCAGTAAGAGGCTGGGTGACTCAGCCTCAGGGACAAGAGGAGGACAAGAAGGTTCTCTGACGTCCCGGTTAAGAGCCACTAGACCAGGCTTCTTCTCAAGCCTTTATTTCCGCATCATCACGAGCGTTTGCCCACCACTCAGGCACTGCCCAGCATCAGTGCATGCTGGCTGGGGAGGAAGTCGGTGGAGACAAGGCCCCTTCCTCTGCTCCAACCTGCAGTCACCCACAGGATGTGGGGATCCGGCGGGCCAGCTAATAGAAACCAGCCTGTTAGTCCCTGCTCATTAAGTGTTTACAGCGTGCCCCGTTGCACTGGGGGCCAAAAGGCAGTACTTATTAGCCATTCTCCTATTTGCTCTCAGAGGATAAATGTTTTCCATCTCCTGTTCTCTACATGAGGACCACAAGGCCCAGGAGGGGGAAGTGCGGAGGAGCTGGGATCACACTGGGAATCATGGCAACAGGCCTAGGTCAGAAGCCCAGCATGCAAGTGATGGGGGCAGCCTCCGTCTCGGTGAAACCACTCCCTCATGGCTTCCTCGAGGTTTTTTCTGTGCACTCCCAAATCACCCCAGCCCTTCTTAATCATGGTTATTGTTGTTTCTTCGACCCTGAATGAAAGCAGCTGAATACACAGAGGCATTGCTAGGTGGGAAACTACAGGAGGCCAGATGTCGAAGAACTCAAGAAAGAAGTAACACGTAGTACTTGTTTCCGCTTACCGTGGACAGGGAACGCAAAGTCCCCAAATCACATAGGACTATAAAGATCTGGTTTTATACTTGACTTCCTACTTACAGTCACATTGTTGCTCATTGTAAAACTCATTCTACTTGTAAAGCTAACCACCCGTTAGTGAGTAAGAGCTGTTCCCTCTAATTGGTGGGCCCGTGGGGAAAGCAGCATAGTTAGAGGTTAGAGTAATGGACCAGGTGCCCTTGACTTCTAATTCTGGTGCCTTCACCAACTTGCTGTGTGGCCTCAGGCAATTTTCCTTAATTTCTCTGGGTCTCCTTTTTCCCCAATCAGCAAAATTCTCACTTGCTCTTCCTGGGGGATGGGGAAAGATCGAAGAAATGATGTTTGCAGAGTGATGTAAAGATGCCTAGATGACTAGGAAGACCTTGATTTAATAGGTTATCAAGGAATGAGTTCTTTGATTGTTGCTAGAATTTTGATTATTGCTAGCAGCTTTTAATCACCCGTGTAATTGGCCACAGAGTCATACAGACTCCTCTGGGAACAAGCCCATTTGTGTCGGTGATCATCATGGGTGTCTGCTGGGTCTTTTATTGACATCTTTCTGTGGTGGCAAGTGCTGATGGCTGCCCCGAGAGCCAGCCCAAGCTGGAGAACCCCGAGGAAAGGGCACGATGGGGGGCTGCCCGAAGCCAGCACATCAGAGCTATTTCCAGGGGGAGGCAGGCTGAGGGCCTTCTGTTTGTTGATTTGCTTGTTGATTTTGCCCTGCCGGCCTGGGTGCTCTACTCCTCTTTTAAAGGAGAGCTTGAGAGTCCCACATTGCCAGGTCTGCCCATCTAGCCTGCTGGCTGCTGAGCCGAGGACAGAGCCTGCCAGCCTCAGCACCAGCTAGGGCCAGCTGCACCATGTATGGATCCCAGTGCAAAACTTAAGAATTTCAATCTGATCCTGAAACACTACCCTTGACTCTCCCTTCCTAGGACCACATTTGCCAAAACAAAATAAAAAGAAATACATGCTCAAAACAGACATCAAGGGGAGCCCACTGTTCTATACCCTGTTACAAAAATCTCTACAGACAGAGCCTCATCCTAGGGAGATGCCTGGGAGCCAGCACTGCAGGGCCCAGCACCCAGGGCGGGGCTGGAAGCAGAGCCTTCCCATAGCAGCCGGGGACACAGGGCCCACAGAGGAGTCCAGGTGGTTTTTCTTGGACCCTTTGGCAGACTCCCAGCTTTCCACACCAAACAGCATCAGGGAGTTCTTAAAGCAAAGGTTTGGTTAGTGTTTTGTTTTACATGAAAGGCTCTGCTTGAGCCTGGGAAGGGCACCTTGGGGTTTCCATAAGTCAGCTCGCACCTGGTCTTGCTTTCTTGCCTCTTTTAAAGGAGAGCTTGAGGGTCCCACCTTGCCAGGTCTGCCCGTCTAGCCCTCTGGCTGCTGAGCCGAGGACAGAGCCTGCCAGCCTCAGCACCAGCTAGGGCCAGCTGCACAATGTATGGCTCCCAGTGCAAAACTGAAGAATTTCAGAATGGCAACAGCCGAGTGTGGAAAGACCTCCAGGTCTTTCCACGGAGGGCAGTGTGCCCACAAGGCTGTCCAAGGTCCCACTTTGCCTGAGCAAGGGACCCCTGCAATGTCCAGCCATCTACTGTCTACTTCCCTTTCTTGAGAGGAAAGAGAGAATGGCATGGGAAAAATTCTTTATACTTAAGGATTTCCAGCACATGAATAATCTAATTTTATTTATTTATTTATTTATTTTTGAGACGGAGCCTCAAACTATCCCCCTGGGTAGAGTGCCATGGCATCACAGCTCATAGCAATCTCCAACTCCTGGGCTCAAGCGAGTCTCCCCGCCTCCCAAGTAGCTGGGACCACAGGTACCCGCCACAACGCCCGGCCATTTTTTGGTTGCAGCCATCATTGTTGTTTGGCAGGCCTGGGCTGGGGATTCGAACCCGCCACCTTAGGTGTACGTGGCTGGCACCTTAACCAATTGAGCCACAGGCACCGAGCCTCTAATTTTATTTTTTAACCCCAAAGCAGGGCTTGAGTTAGGAAATCTAAGAAAAGAATTATTGTTCTGGAGTTACTCTCTTTTATTTGCCAGGATTTGGGAGTACAGTTAGTAAGATCTAAGTTTGTTGAGTACTTACTCTGTGCTAATACTATGCTAAAGATGTTGCTGCTAAGATCTACATTGCAGGGACCATTATGTCTATTTTACAGATGGGAAAATTGAGGTCGAGGAAATGCTCTAACTTGCCTAAGGTCCAGATTCAAAGAGATGCAGCCAGGCTCCAAAGCCTGTGTGCCCGACCACTTTGTCTGTACACCTGCCTGGGTTATGAGGCCAATGTCATGGAACCTGATAGTTCTGGTGTGTCTGTGTTCTAAGTTCAAGTAGAATGTCTATAAACACTAACAACTAGGGGCTGGAGAGGAACTATGGGAGTTTTCACTACGGTATCCATAGTGTCCAAGCATCAGAGAGGAACGAGACCCAGACCTGTGTATTTGGCAGCATTGAATCTGTGACTCAACACAGAGCTATCTGAGTCAGTGCAGGGCTTTGTTCAGTTTCCTTGAAATATCTTTCCACCTACTTGGAATTGATCGTTAAAGTTTCTGTGGGCTTCAGAGCAACATTCAGTCTGAGCTGGGATCCCAAGAAGTAGCTCTCTAATAAGAGATAATAGATGGAGCAGGCATGGTGGCTCATGCCTGCAAACCTATGACTCTGGGAGGCTGAGGCGGGAAGATCGCTTGAGGCTCTGAGTTCGAGATCAGCCTGAGCAAGAGGGAGACCCCATCTCTACAAAAAATAGAAAAACTAGCTGGGCATTCTGGTGGGCACCTGCAGTCCCAGCTCCTTGGAAGGCTGAGGAAGCAGGGTCACTCAAGCCTAGGAGTTGGAGGCTGCAGTGAGCTATGATGATGTCCCTGCACTTGAGCAAAACTATCTCAAAAAAAGAAAGCATTTCTCTGACGTGGGAATGTATTAGTTCATCTGTCTGCTCCATATTAGTATTGAACGCACTGGATACTTGCTTTTCCAATGTTGTGATACTTTACTAAGGAGAATATTCTCCAGCTCTACCCAGATTAGTACAAAAGATGTAAAGTCTCCATCTTCTTGTGGCTGAATCATATTCCATGGTATACACGTACCACAGTTTATTAATCCATTCATGGGTTGATGGACACTTGGGTTGATTCCACATCTTGGAGATTGTAAGTTGAGCTGTGATGAACATTCTTGTCTAAATGTCCTTATGTTAAAAGAGGTTTTTTCTTCTCTGTAAATGCCTAGTAATGGGATGATAGGATCAAACGGGAGGTCTATTTTGAGTTCTTTGAGAATTCTCCATACTTCTTTCGAAAGAGGCTGTATTAGTTTGCAATCCTACCAACAGTATAAAAGTGTTCCCTTCTCTCCACATCCCACCAGGATCTGTGGGACTTTGTGATGTGGGCATTTCTCTCTGGGGTTAGGTGATCTCTTAGGGTGATTTGCATTTCTCTGATGATTAGGGACAATGAGCATTTCTTCATGTGTGTGTTGGCCATTCTTCAGAGAAGCTTCTTCATGGCCCTTGCCCAGTGATAGATGGAATTGTTTGCTCTTCAGAGAAAAACTCAGTTTAATTCAAGATGAGGGGAAGGAGGATGAGGGAGGGGGTTGGATGGGGGTGTTTGCCCACCTAAGAGGAACAGTGTAAGGGTCTATGGCACGCCTCCTGGGTGAGGGGCACAATTACAGCAGGGATTTTACCTAACAAATGCCAACATGGTAATCTAATTGTTTGTACCCTCATATTCATCTGAAATTTAAAAAAGAGAGATACTATAGGAAAATACCATAGCACTCTAGCCTAGGGGCACAGAGTGAGACTATCTCAAAAAAAAAAAAACAACAGAAAGAATAGGTATCCTCCTTCCTTTACTTACATAAAGAAAATAATTTTAAAATTCTGGAGAGGAGATTATGAAGATAAAAGAACACAGCCATTCTAGAAATAGTTTCTATTCCAGCCCAGTTTGACCTAGGTGGCAGGTCCATGGGTCAGCCATTGATTGGTAATGTAGTGGGCAGGGGAGGCGGGATTAGCTGGACACAGAGAAATGGCCATGGATTTGTTAAGCAGGAGGAGACACAAGCAGGTTGGAGAGACCTGGGAGCCTCAGTCTGAGGACCCTGGATCTGGATCAAGACCCTCAACAGCAGATGGCTCAATTCCATGGGCACAAAAAGGGGGGACCCCAAGGGAGAGTCACCTCTTCCCCAGAGGAAGAGTTCCTGCTTTACCTTTCTGTCAGCAAAACTCCAATTCCAAGTATGCAGAGGGGGGATGCGATATCAAAAATAAATACAGACATGTGTGCGCATCACTTTAACCTCCTGTGACATTTCCCAGAGGGTCGAGTAACCCTTTTTCACCCGATGACAGGATCTCCATTCTCTTCCCGGAGCGATCAGAGGCAGCGCTAATTACTTCCAAACTTCACAGTCTCAGTCAATGGGCTCCCTAGTCCCAGGAGGCAGGAGGGGTGACCCCAGGGCAGCCCCTTCCTCCCACTCCTCACCCTCCCTCTCTGGCCGCAGTGTCCTTCCTGCAGCGAAAATCCTGGTGTCTTTGTGCCTCAGCAAGAAAAATGGGCTTGTTAGGCGCAGACTGCGATCCCGAGCTGGCCTGCCCAGAAATAAGGTCCCGGCAGCAGCCTCCGCCCTCTGCGCTCACACATTAGCGGCAGGAAGTGGAGTCCCCGAGGGAGGGAGGCTGGGATCTGAACGCCTGCCGGGCTCGGCGCTGCAGGAGGAAGCTCCGCTCGGGCTGGGCAGGCAGATGGCTGCTGCTCCCTCCTGAGGGCGCTTTCCTCTCCCCCGGGCTCAGCCTCTCTCCTCCTCTCCCCCATCGCCCCTCTCCTGGGAAGGAAAAGTCTGCCAACCTGGGGACGGTCGCAGCAGGGCAATGCAACAAAGGCGAACCCAGGGGAACAACTTGAAAAGAATTTGTTTTGTTCCCGTTAAGAAACCTGCAGGAAAATCCACACCCACAGTTGCCTGGTTTTGAACTGCAGAGGGTGTGTGTGTGTCTCAAGCTGGAGGTGGAGGAGGTGCAAACAACTGTAGGGTCCCGGCTTTGATAAGGAAACTTGCAAACACGCAGCTGCTGGTCTCCGCTTTGATAAGGAAGGTGGCAGCTGTGGAAAGTTAACCGGCAAGGCAGGGCAGCCGGCCCTGGCGGCAGGAACCAGGCGCTCCTGAATTGAACCGACGTTGTTTTCTGTCCAGATATTCCAGTGGAGACAGTTGGAAAACCTGTATTTCAGAGAGAAGAAGTTTTCCGTGGAAGTTCATGACCCACGAAGGTAAGCTCCAAAGCCCTATCCTTTGGGAGGGCATGGCTTGGCGGGGAATGGTGTTTCTCTTTTTATTTGGGGACTGTGGTCACTGGTGGTGGTCAGTTCAGGACAGGGAAGGAGAGGACCGGTGTCACGTGGAGAGCAGAGTTCACACCGGACAGGAAAGCTTTGTTGTGGATGGCGTGTATGTGCATGTGTGGGTGTGGAATTGGCAGTACCCTGGCCATCTCCTCTGACGACTTGTGTCTCTTGCTGGTGTGTGTGTGTGTGTGTGTGGCTTACCTGCCTGGGCATTGGAGGGAAGCCTCTTATAACAAACACCAAACTAACCTGGGCAGTAGCCTGAGTCGTAGAAAGAGGCTGAAGACTCCCCTGGCTCTGGCCTCTAAGATCCTTTCAGGCACGACTGTCAACAACCAAAAGGAATCTGTCACCAAATCAGTTACCATTCATTGTTTTATTCAGGGAGACATAGTTTTAGGATTGTGGGTGGATATGAAAGAAATAAAATTATCCTCTCTCCACCCCACGTGGTGCCCCAAAGAGGGCTTGTGTGCTATAAAAATCCGCATTCTCCCAGTTAGATGCTGGACAATGGGGCCCCGGTTTGGAATGCAGGGAGCCCGGCCGGGCAGGGGCCTGGGCAGCTCGTGCCCACTGTGTGTCCCTCTTTGTCTGCTGCTGGACCTGGCATTGCAGGCAGCCCGTAAACAGAGCAGAATTCCCTAAAACCAGGCCTGACACCCAAGAATAAATCACTTTCTCTGGATGTGAAAACAGATTTACAAGAAGGTAACCATGGGAGACAGCAAAAAAGACTCGTGGATTTTAGGGGCCGTTGACACCCCAGCCCTGGGCTTGGAAGGAGGGCTTGGCGCTGTCTCCGCCTCACACGTGACTTCTGATGCCCCAGATAAGTTGATGTGCCTCCCTGTGCATTCAGGACACACAGAGACGCCATCACCCCCCAGTGAGGGCTCGGGCCTGTGCAGTAGTCTCAGCCCCTGCAGCCAGCGGTTGGGGTGACCTGGTAGGAAGATGTGCCACCTCCCCACCGCCTAATCTGCCAGAAACAGCCACTCCCTGCACAGGGCGAGAGCTTATCCCAGCCTGGCAGCCCCTGAGGAGCATCCGTGTCCCTGCAGACAGCTGAAGACAGTAGCTTAATGCAGGAAAACGGTAACAGTTTGTCCGTGGGTCTAGGGATCCTTCAGAGGGTTCCGTGGTGTGAAGCCCCCACCACAGACCATGGATCCATTGACAGCCTGGGGTGGGGGAGATGCAGACAAGAATATTCCAGCCAAGAAGAGACTCACTGCTATTTCTGTAGGCGAACTGTGCAGAACCAGAGTCTTAGGTGTGCAAGAGGAGAAGAAACCGAAGTGTGAAAAGAGTGAAGTGAATTTTGCCACAATGGGTCAGGTGCAGGAGGGGAAGCTTGATGGGATAAAAATTAGTGACAGGAGAATCTGAGGAGCTGAGCATCGTAGATAGACCTCCAGGCCTCTGCTCTGTGGGGAATTTTGCAAACTCCCAGGCACCTTGGACAAATCCTTTCTCTGTGCACGTGTGTGCACGTGTATGTGTGAGCATATGAATGGGTGAGTGGTGTTTGTGTGTATGTATGTGAATGGGTGTATATGTAGTATGCGTGTGTGTGTTTCTCTGTGTGTGTGCTCAAGCTCTCTCTGTGTCTGTCACCCTGTTAGTAAGTGATACTAAACTCCCTTCCTTTCCCCGAGGCCTAGGGATATAGGAACCTCCCATGACCATCAGGTGGGCTTATGTGGCCTACTAAGCCACAGTGATCACAGTCCTGGTTGCCGAGAAGCTTCTGTGTCTGGGTGCTGTGCCAGCGGAGGCGGGGAGGGGAAGGAAGTCTGATGCAGGGTCCTCTTCCTTAAAGAGCGCTAGGTGTTTGGGGAGACAGGCCGAAGAGGGAACCCATGCTAGGGGAGTGTCTACCGCAGCCAACTCAGATCTAAACACAAGTGCCCATTCTCCCCTGGGTCCTCCTGTGGCCCAGGACACAGGGACTGCAGGCATTCCTGGTCTACGCATGGGAAATGAAGTCACCTGCTCTAGGTTACAAACGGTCCATGGTAGGGGCAGGATGTGAACCTAGCAAGTCTGTCTGCAACACTCCATACTGTACAGAAATGCTGACCGACAGAGCTACCAGAATCCCTGCTGGTCAGGAAGGGAGGCTTCCTGTAAGGAGAGGTTGGAGCTGTACCTCCAGGGTGACTAGGATCAAAGCCAGGCAGCAGGCCCTGGGGAGATAAGATGTCAACTGGGACAGCAGGAGATGGGGGCATGACCATCCCTCCTCCTGTGCAGAATCACACTGAGTACTCCAAGTTATCCTAAAGATGGGGGGAGGAGACAGAGCAGCCCTGGGAGGCCAAGTTGACTTCTGTGTTAAAGATGCCTTGCCCAGACTCACATGGAAAGGGACTGGCTTCCAGGCAGCCACTTAGTGCAGTGGCTGAGCCAGAGAGTGAACCACGAGGTCTGAGCCCCGCTCAGTTCTCTCCACAGCCTCGGGGACCATTTGAAGTTTGAACGTGTCCACCTGTCACTTGTTGCCTTGCTAACTGGGAGCAGGAAAGATGACTCTGAGTGCCCTGCCGTTGGGATGGTGTTCAGGCCTCTCCCCCAAGCCAGAAAGGGAGTCAGAGCATAGGGATAGGATGGGAAGCACCACGTCCATCATTTAAAACTGATGTCATTGATGGACACTGTGACAACAGGGGCAACAAGAGGGTACTTTCTGAGCGGACTTTCTCTTCCTATAAAAGGTAGGGCAGTTAAGTTCACAAACTCATCGTAGAACAAGTGCTACGTGGCTTACTGCTGAACCCCACTATGGTCAACTTCGAGGTGCTCCCCTGGGAAAGCTGGGCACCGATGCCAGCGCCTTGTCCACCCTGCAAAGCAATTTTGGAACTCTTTCTGGAGTGGCCATCAGACCTATTACCATATGAGATCTGACAATTACATTCATGAACTTGGCCTGGAAAACTTGCTTTGTGAAGAGTGGACTGGACTCTGGCATCAGTGCATAGCTTCCCAAGGGGAGGACTTAGAAGGCGACCTCAGTGACACTCAGCACAGCACTTTTTCTAGGATGATTTCGTGAACTCAGTTGTCCGACTTCGTATATCCTGACTCCATACATACCTTTGTTCTGGAGGTTCTCTAGGCTTGGCACATATTCCATTTCTAAGATTCAGGCGAAATAGGAAGGGCTTGAAAGGAGAGATGAGGAAATAATAATAGAGCAGGAGAGACTTTAGTTTAAACCAAAGGGAAGAAAAAGCTACCTAGAATGAGGATCATTCCCTAACCACCAGACTTGACTTTCTCCCTAAAGGTGGGTAAGAAGACCCCACTGGTAAATCTCGAGTCGCCAAAGTAAGATGATTTCAGCTTTCTTTAAGAGAAAATTTGCCATGGAAAAAAAAAAATGCCACCATTCCCAAGTCCAGAGTCCCCTAAGTTTCTTTCATGTTAGATCTCTTAACCTTGAGAACACTCATTTTTCTTCTGATGCTCAGGTCAAATGTACAAATGCCAACACTCACTCCCATCACCTTGTCTCACACACATGCATACGCACACGAACACGCACACAGGCTTGTGACATGAGGATGCACGTGCAAACACAGGTTCTCAGATTTCTATTGCAAAATAATCTTCCTGCCCTAAAAAATATGCTTCACTGAGAACATGATCACATAACTTTTGTTCCCCCGACTCCATGAATGTGGTGTATTACATGGTGACCACTATTTCTCATTTTTGTTTTTATTTTTTTTGGGGGGGGAAGATAAGGTGTTTTCTGTCACCCAGGCTGGACTGCAGTGGCATCATCCATACTGCAGCCTCCAACTCCGAGGCTCAAAGCGATCCTCCTGCCTTGACCTCCCAAAGTGCTGGGACTAGAGGCATGAGCCGCCACCCAAGGCCCCATTTTTATTTCTAAAGTCTGCGGCTTCTCCTTGCTCCATCCACATATATTCCAGACAGGCTTTAAAATGTACATAGGGAGGCTGGGGGCTTGGCTGGCCTCATTCTCCCTGCCTTTCCTCGCCTGATTCCCTATACCCTCCCTGCCCTCTGCATGTATCTGAAATGGATAACCAGCCCTTCAGGGAACATTGAGGCAGAGCCACACAGGAATCCGTGGCTGCCTCAGAGGCTGTGCCCTGTGGCCATGAGGACAGAATTTACTCATCTTCCCCACAGGCAGCATTTACACAAGGAGCATTGTCAAGGGTTTTCCTGTCTCCAGAGTTTGTCTTGGCCCAGTCCCAGGAGCTTGACAATTAGAAAGGACCGTCCAGTGACCCAGAATGACCCATCTTATCCCAGACAAGGCCTAGGCTTGGCCAAATTCTGAGCCCTAACGAGGCAGTAAATTAGAAGTGGCCTGTGCCAGCCAGTGTCCCTGAGCCTGTCTGCACGTGAGCGTGTGTGTGTGTATGTGTGTGTGTGTGTCTGCCTGTGTTCATGTGTGAGTTCACCTGTCACCTTTACACCACGGCTTTCAGGACCCAGTGGGTTCTCTCTAAAAGCTGCTGGCTGAGAGCCGTTTTCTCTCATAAGAAACATGGTTGACCCTTGTGATCCCTGCTTCCCCAGGGCGTCTGTGACCAGGAGGACGTTTGGGCACAGCGGCATTGCAGTGCACACGTGGTATGCGTGTCCGGCGTTAATCAAGTCCATCTGGGCGATGGCCATCAGCCAGCACCAGTTCTACCTGGACAGGAAGCAGAGCAAGGTGAGTGACCCACCTCTCAGGGAGGGCCAGGGGACTGCTGCCTGGAGACCCAGTTCAGGGAAGAGGACCAGATGGGTCGGGGACACGGTGTGCCTTGCTGTGAGATGCACACAGGCACAGACCTGCCTTTTAGGGACACAGGTAGGAGGAACGATACTAGTTCTACAAGACAGAACCTTTCCTGCAGCTTGGTCCAGGAGGCAGATCTGCTCAGCCCCACTCCACAGCCAGGCAGGGCCCTTCTGCGGAATTCCCACTGTGCTTTGCACCCTCCCGAGGCTCCCAGCAGTGTGCAGTCAGGCCCTTTTTGGTTGTTTAAACAGTGGCATATTGTTTTCTTTGTGAAAAAAGAAAAAAAAGTAACCCTTCTCAACAACTAATAGACACCACCTAACTGTTTAGGGTAATTGCTGTGAAAAACCCTCCAGGCTTTTCCAACTGCCAACTTTATTTTTTTTTAATGCAAAACTGGAAAGGTGGGGGTGGAGGGGGGCAACCACCCAGTTTCCCAAAGGTAGACCTAGAGCCTCAGGCCTTGGGAAACAGTCATCCTCCCAGGGAGGTGGTCCCCACCCCTGTTCTGCTCACAGCCGCGTTCTGGTGGGTGAGAGGATGACGTCTCCTTGGTTCACACACGGCTTGTGTCAACACTCTGCCCCCTCTCCCTCCAGCCCGTCTCCCCGGCTTCCCGTACTTGGCCCCCAGAAGCCGCTCCTTTGCCGTCCCCCTCAAGCCAAGAGCGCTGCCAAGTGGGCACTGCACTGTTCTCAGGATCTTGCTGGGCTGAGGTGGTGGGCTGCAGAGTGGGACAGGCCTGGGGCCAGCAGGTCCCAGCACCCACAGGTTTTCTCTATAGCACGAGCTCCAAGAGGGACATGGCTGGACCTGACACTTTCACTGGGTCCAACAGTCTGGATTGGTGCGGCTTGGATTCATACTTTTTGTCATATTTTTTTTTTGGGGGGGGGTTCTCTTTCTCTGGTGGGGAAGGAGGGAATAGGACAGAGGAAATAATAGATTGGGAGATAAAAGAAGGATAGTTAAGGAAAGAGACAAGGAAGAAATGACACAGTCCCCCCAGCCGTAGTTCAGTTTAAATCAGGGCCTCGCAGGTGTAGCAATCACTTTCTCCTTTGTAAATTATTTTTTCCTGACCCCCCCCCTGCCTTTTTTGGTCATTTTCTGGGATAAATGAGCCCCAGGTAGAGTGGAGGAACGGTGAGAGCATTCCACAGCTCTCCTGGCAGTGATGGGCCTTGGCACAGAAATTCAAGGCCTGATTAGATCTAAAGAGACAAGGCCAGAGTGTTTTGAGTCATACCTTACCCTGAGAAGGTGGGTGGGTGGCAACGTTCTGCTCCCCGGTGGCCCGAGCCAGGGGCCAACACCTCAGAGCATTGACTCCATCCTCTGTGTCGGTGGGTGATGGGTGGTGAGGGGCAGAGAGGTGGGCCAGTCTCTTGAACCCACTGCCAGTCCCCCCCCCCACAAAGCACATGGGGATACTATGATGTAGAAAGGGGTAGCAAAAAATCACCTCACCGTAAGGACAGTGCGGAATTAGCTGTTTAAGCTTCGCCTCCTCACGCTGGTTTTGGGCACAGGGTCACATGGATGTTCAAGAGGCCCGTTCCTGGGACAGCTTTATCTCTTCTCATTCTGCAGCTGGGCAGCCTCATACAACAGGCTCATAAGTCAACCCACAACACAAGTGCCCCAGAAAGAAAGGAAGTGTCTTTAGGAAGCAAAAAGAAATGCCCACAGCATTAGAAGTATTTCAGGTGTCCCTCTCAGTAACCCAAGGGGACTAGAGAAAATGCCCACACTCCCAGGAAGCCTCTTGTGCCCCCAAATGCCCTGGGCTCTACTCCCAGGAGCCAGCGCCCCAACCTCCTCCCTCCACCTAGACATTGAAGGGATCTGTTTTCCAGATCCAGGACCCTGAGTGGGTCTTTTATCGTCTGTGCCTTGGCTTCCCCAATCAAAGAGCAGAAAAGGAAATTCCTGACCTGAATCGTTGATTGGTCAGATGACACAGTGTTTATGAAGTTGCTTTAGGAAATATGTACCATCGTCTATAAACATCATTGTTAATCTGCCTTCCTCCGGCCAACACTTGCGTGAAGTTTAAATTCTCTGAAAGGTTGCCAAATTAAATGTGAGATGACTTAATTCCAACGCCTTGCGTTTCTAGAATGTTCTTCGTTATAGAGCAGTGATGAGATCCATCAGCAGTGGGCAGGGCGGCCTCAGAGATGGCTGACAGACCTAGGATGAAAAACTTCAGAATATTTCTGGACTGCCAGTGCTGGCTGGCACCCTGGCCACCGCTCACACTCTGCTGTGTCAGGCTGTGCCAGCCATTCCTCTCTCTGAAGTGCTTTGGCCGAGCCCAGGCCTCCCAAGTGATGCTTGTCATCCCCGCAGAGACAAGTGCTGTCTAGTGGTTTGAGTCAGCAAGGGGGGTAGCCAGGAAGGCTCGTGTTCTTCCCTGATACCGGGTTGCTTTCTTCTCTCGGGGTCCTGGTGATAATCGTTTAAGGCAATCTCCCTTCCTCCCACCATCATCTCACGCCCATCAGGAGACCTCTCCACTATCAAAGCATAGTGGAGGGAGGCTGTGCTGGACGGTTTCTGTGGCTCCTTCCGAATGCCAAACCATGCAGGCCTCGTTTATAATTGGTAACTTACATGCTGACCCCAAAGATCAGAAATGTTGTCAGCTGGATCCCGGCAACCTCTGTAGTCCAGAGCCAAGGAATGTCTTGTGGACTTCAGAGGAAAACATTGGAAGGCTCGAATTGCTTAGAGTAAACATGAGCCACTTTCCCTCTGAACTCAGAGTGGGGCCTTCTTGAGTTGGGCCCCTAATGCAAACATCTTTCCTTCTTCCTAACCTTTTTTTTTCCCCCTTGATTCAGTCTGCTATTCTTCATTCCATCTGGGATCAAAAGCAGAGTGAGAATATGATAGGGGACAATTAAACCTTGCTCACAGAGTATCGGTGCTAAAACCGAGTAACACTGTTTATGGGGCAAGATGCTCCCAGCAAAATATTCAGAAGTCTGAGACCCTTTTGGCTTGGCCCAGAGACTCGACTGTGCGGGGGGGCTCTCAGTCCCTGCTCACTTCCCCCTGGTTGTCCCTGCCTGGTGAGTCTGTAGGTCACTGTGTTATTTCCATCCCAGAAAGAGTTGAGTCGCTTCTAAGAATCCCGCCTCCCTGGGGAAGGATGTCTGTTGTTTCTGTATTTCCATCTAGGTTTTTTTGCCTCTGCGATTGATGAGTGGCCAGAGTCAAGGGGAGGGGGAGGACAGGTTTTCCTTATGATTAATGAGCTCCCCAAATTATCAGCGTGGGCCATCAATCTAATCTGATTTAGCAAATTGCCACCAGGCCCTAATTTATACCCTATTCCTATCACAGTGGCCTTTACGTAAATTATCTAATTTGGTTCCTATCACAACTTGGGTTTAGTATCACCTTTTTGCGAAGAGGAATGTGAAGATCCGAGAGGTTTAGGAGGAAGGCCCAGCCGTGGTTATTAGTTGGGAAGAGCCAAGACCCGAATTTGGGGCTTTCTGACTTCAGACCCTGCCATCTTAGCCACAACGCGGAGCTGGGCTCTGTGCATTATTATTACGATTACGTAACTGACTGAGTGTGGGCTCCTTTCTGTTCAAACGTGGGTCTTGGTGAGAGAGCAGAGCAGAAAGAAAGGAAGTGGTTGATTGTACTGGCTGTGCTCGCTGGGAGGGCGAAACTCAGCCAGCTGGGTGCCGCTGATGGGCCTTAGAGACCCAATGAAAGGCCTTTCCTCCTTTCTGGTGTGAGCCAAGGTCTGCGAGGGCCTGGCGGGCAGGGTTGCCTTCTGAACGAGGAAACCCTCCTGGCCTCAGGAAGTCGACCTGGGCCTGAAGGCGAGGCACACGCTTGGGGTCAGAAAGGAGGCATAAGTCAAGGCCAGGCCCGAGGGGGAGAGAGGAGGAGGAAGCCAGTTCATGCCAGGTAAACAAAACAGGCAGGGCGGCGTGTCCCTGCGTCTCCTCCCTCTGGTCCCCAGACATCCCGTTATGTTCCTGAGGAAAGTGTGCAGTGCCTGGAAGTCGTGGTCACCGCCTGTGCAGACAGCAGCATGAAGGGCAGAGCCACAGGAGGTCAGACAGCCCCTCTGGACGGCTGAGACCCCTGGGCACAGGGGGAGCTCTGTGAGCAGGGAAGGAGATGGGTCTGCACCCATCTGTAACCTGCACAGCCTCCCCCAAAGGAAAGACCTTGTCTCGCCTGAGCCAGGTGTGAACAGCCATTAAGTGACAGGGACACTCGATGGCGAGCCCCACCCGCTTCCGTGCACATGTGCCACGGCCAGTGGCCACAGAAAGGTCTGCCGATGAGCAGATGAGTGCGTGTGACCATCGTTCATAGCTATTTTCATGAAGTTCATGATGCAGGCAAAGCCTGGTGCCTTAAGCACTCCCCCTGCCCCCAAAATTGATTTCCTGAAAAAGAAAAGAAAGAAAATGCTGAATCCTTGTGTAGGAATCGCGAACACCTAACTTACCAAGGGGGTAACTTAGCACACAGCTGTGCTCACACCGCCACGCCTAGGGATGTGGATGGCATAGGGAGCCCACTTCTAATGCTGCTAACCTGCTCCGACCCGTAGCAGGGGGCCACTTTGTGGACTGAATGGGGCAGCATTTGAGCTGTAACAGGAAGACTCTGGCACGCATGCTGAGCTCTCAAAGTGGAAGCAGAGGGCCTCGTCAGACCTCAGTATCCAACAAGCCACTGTTCAGAGGCTTTTATCCACCATGGTAGACATAGAACCCTATCACTTCTCCCAGCTTTCCATGGCCACATGGCTCATAATTTAAGGTTTTTTGTTATGGCTTTTTTTTATTGTTCTTTTTTGGTTTTTGAGATAGGGTCTCTCTCTGTCACCTGGGGTAGTATCATCATCATAGCTCGCTGCAACCTCCATCTCCTAGACTCAGGCGATCCTCATGTCTCAGCCTCCTGACTAGCTGGGACCACAGGCTTTTGCCGCCATGCCTAACTCATTTTTCTATTTTTGGTAGAAACGGGAGTCTCGCTCTTGTTAATGCTGGTCTCAAACTCCTGGCCTCAAGCAATCCTCCCTCCTTGGCCTCCTGGAGTGTTGGGATTACAGACAAGAGCCACTGTACCCAGCCTAATTCAGAGGGTTTTAATTACTTAGAAGTTTAGGGAAACTTTGTAAATCTGCTTCAGCTTTGCCTCATATCACTCAAAAATCTGAAAATTACTTTCTCCTCATTGTTTAAGTACAAAATAACTATAATCGCAACTGTTTGTTGAGAGCTGTGTGCCAGGCAGATGAGGAGGGAGCGGATAGATAGAGAGAGAAGGGGAGGACGCCCTTCCCACACCTTCCCTCCTCTGTCCCTGACCATCCCCTGGGTCATAGGTGACATTAGAGAACAATGAGGCTCAGTGAGATTAAGTCACTTTCCCCAAATCAGAATGTTCCCGTAAGCACTGCCCAGTACAACCTACAGAATCCTGGGTTTAGCTCAGGATTAAGGCAGCTCCTAAACCTCCTGTGTCCCTTTGGAGCATTTCAGTGATAACGACTGGGCCAGGGACACAAAGAGAAACCTGCTGCCTGGGAGAGAGATAAGTCTGTTTGCCAACATCAGGAGCAGGCGGGTGATGACCGTCCCCTCTGTGACCCGTCTCCCTTTCCCTCCAGTCCAAGATCCATGCAGCGCGAAGTCTGAGCGAGATCGCCATCGACCTGACCGAGACGGGGACGCTGAAGACCTCGAAGCTGGCCAACATGGGCAGCAAAGGGAAGATCATCAGTGGCAGCAGTGGCAGCCTGCTGTCCTCAGGTAGGCAGCCGGGCCTCCTGGAGCACGGCGGGGACCCCCAGGTAGACCCCCTGAAGACAGCTACCGTGCCGGAGGCCGCTGGGCACCCTCACCAGGAGCTGGCTCCGGTTTCCAGACCTAGCTTGGGAGCCAAATGGGAATCTGAGAAAACTGTCCCAAAGTATCAAAGGGTCGAGGAGGGAAAAATCCCAAATCAGTAGAACCCACACAGCGTGGGAAGGACTGTTGGTCTCACTTAGGTGTCTTATATAACCCCCAGAGCCTGTCGGGATGCTCGTGGCTGGCAGGAATGTCAAGTCCAAGGGCAGAAAGTGGGGTACGCATGTACTTTAAAAGGGGGATTTGACTAAGGAAGGGCCGATGTTTGTGGTCTGGTGCCAAGAGATGCTACATTCTGTTCCCAGGCGGGTTTCTCAGGGCCTTAGCAGGTCTAGAAGACTCTCCATCGTGTAGGAAGAAGCCAGTCTCACTGTCACGGGGCATGGGGTCCCCATGAAGCACCTTTCAAAACTGAGAGTCAGAGGATCTGGTTCCACTGCCTGTTTCTGTCAATCAATCCGTCCATCTGTCATTCAGCATCAAGAGGGGCAGAAGAGCTCTGGGGTCTCAGATCAGGCTGACTTTGGGGGGTGCCATTCCCTGAGGAGTGAGGCCAGGAGAGAGCGAGGTGGCTGTGGTTTGGAAAAGGTTAGCAAAGTGTGACAGAGGAAAAGCATGGTCAATCTGGACGCCATGCGACCTTGCCTCTGAGTAAGGCAAATAAGGCGGAAAGCCTCTCCCCTGCTCACCTTCCAGGCACCGTCACCATGACGGCAGGCAGCACAACAGACAGATGAGGAGGAGGAGCTAGAAGTTGTCAGGGCAGCTTCCTGGCTGGTGGTCCAGTGGTAGGAAGAAGTTTAAAGGGCCACAAAGAGGACAGATGCCCTTCCTGAATGGACAGGTGGCTTTACTGGGGAGGCAGGGTGGAGTGTAGGGCTGGGTGGAGTGTAGGGCAGGGTGCCCCTCACTGTGCAGGCCCTGGCATCATGGTCACGCGGTCACATGTTTCTGTAAAATCTGCAAGCATTAATACATTTTGTGTTGTTTTTCTTACATAGAGCCACCAAAATTAGGTAAGCTTCAGGTCCCATAAAACCTGGCTTTGCCTCTGTGAGGTCACCCTAGGGTCCACTATGCAACTCTCCCTGCCTCAGACCCTTCCAAAATATTTCACCCAAAAAAGATAGGCCAAAGCCTTATTCTTTCTGAGGCTTAGGAGTTTGCGTTGAAGACTGTACTGGATATTGTCTTCTTATATCAAAAAAAGGATATTCAGGCTGGGCACCCATAGCTCAGTGGTTAGGGCACCAGCCACATGCACCAATTAAAAAAAAAAAAGGATATTAAAAACCTAAGACCCCTCGAATTATAGCCAAGGTCAGAGCCAAAGCCTATAGCTGGGGTATCTTTTCAACACAATATGCAAGAGTTTCTTCTAACCCATGTGAAAATGGAGAACATCAGGTCAGAGCCCTGGCCCCTTATCACTGGCAATCCAGTGACTCCAGCTTGGGGATCTTCATGCCCGGTGGCTCCCAGTCTTAGGCGTGTATTACAGGGTCAGAGGGCATGATCAAACACAAATTGCCGGGCCTCTGCCTGGAGTCTCTGATTCTGTGGGTCTGGGGAGAACCTGAGAATTTGCGTTTAAAATAAGTTGACTTTCAGAGCCACTCTCTTGCTAAAGAAGAGATCAAAGCTTGAGGTGGGTGGGTGGTGTATTGTTGAGGAGCTCAGGACCCAGGGGTCCCCACTTTGAGGCCTGTATCGTGGTCCCTCTACACGGGGCCCCTCATATCAGGAAGCATCCGGGGGTACCAAGGCAGTGTCCCACTGGCAGCTATCGATGGGTCTATGGACAGGGGCCCCCAATCTCCCAAGACGAGACTAACATGTGCCTGTCAGAAATGACACCCCGACATCGTGAAGACTGGAGAACAATACATCTCTATTCCTCCCCGCAGTTCATTAACGAGCAATCTGGTTGGCTAGATTATCAATTGATGAATTATCAATTATCATTGATAATTCAGCGATGGGGCCCCAGGCTAAGATGTTTAGGAGCTGACAGAAGCAGAAAGGGGCACTTGCAAGGTGACCCCAGCCCTTGGTGTCTGTGCCTTCAGCCCTCTCTGCTGCTGCTTGGCTGAGCAGGAAGAAACGTGGGTGGAGAAGGCCCCATGACTAAGCCAGAGAGGGCGTCCCACTCTGCCCAGCCCTGCAAGTTGGAGCCTGAAACGATTCCTTTAATGCCAAGGTCGAGGCCCCTTGGGGATGCCCCACACCCACCTCCTGGGACTTAGCAGACAGTTGAGACATCCCAGCAGTGACAAAGGGAATTTCTGTGCTCTGTAGATGTTATTCCTTCCACTGAGACTGCCCCTCTCTTGTTCCTTGGGAAGGGGAAGCCTTCACCTGAGGAAAGCCCTGGGCCTCAGGAAAGGGGGGACTCACTCCACATCCCCCACCCTGGGGGGATCTAACCCTAAGCCTGAAAAAAATCAAGGCAATAGTCCACTCTCCCATCCCCTTTCTCTGTCCTGTCTTCCTGCCTAGACAGTGGGAACAGTCCCTGATGTCAAATGCTAAAGAAACGTCATTGATATCTATGAAAGAAGCCAGAAAGCCACACATACCAGTGCTCTGGGCCATTGGCTATCCAGATGACGTTCAAAAAGAAAAGGTCAAAACGGGTCAAAAGGCTTAGGACCAGGACACCCTGTGGCCTGCATGGGGACCCTTAGATACATCTTGTGCTCTGTCTGAGCTCAAGCTGTAAGCCTGTGTTGGAATAAAAGGAACGGTGTTCTCTCTCCTGACACGGTCCTTGCTGCTGTGCAGATCCGAGGGAGGTTATGGGGCCCCTGTCCTAAACTTGTCTGTGTTGGGGCTCAGCAAATCTGCTGAACGGCTGCGGCGGAATTCAGGACACATCTCCTTCACTGTGGCCCACGACAGCCCAGCCGCGTCCTCCGTATTCGCAGCTGCCTCTCCCACCGCTTTTGTTCATAGGTCCTTCAGGTCACAATTTTCAGAAGGTTCGCGTAGAGTTTGAAAAGATAACCGTGAATTCAAGCCGTTCGCTGAGGACACTTTTAGGTTTAAAAAAAAAGAGAGAGAATCTGAAGTCCATTTTGTGGAAATTTCAGAGGGTTAGTTCCTCCTTTCCTTTCACCCATTACTTGAAATCCCAGAAAAGATTGACAGGGAGAAAAAATCCAACAACAACAAAATGTACAACTGTGGCTCGGCGCCTGTGGCTCAAGCGGCTAAGGCACCAGCCACGTACACCTAAGGTGGCGGGTTTGAATCCCCAGCCCAGACCCACCAAACAACAATGATGGCTGCAACCAAAAAATGGCCGTGCGTTGTGGCGGGCGCCTATGGTCCCAGCTACTTGGGAGGTGGAGGCAGGAGACTCCCTTGAGCCCAGGAGTTGGAGGTTGCTGTGAGCTGTGATGCCATGGCACTCTACCCAGGGGGATAGCTTGAGGTTCTGTCTCAAAAAAAAAAAAAAAAATGTACAACTATGTGTGTCATTGTGGCTGAAGCTACGAGGCCTTCTCATGGTTTGTCTGAAAGCGGGAGAGAGGCTAAGATTTGTTCTAAGCATCGCTTCAGGGCTTTGCCATCACAGAACAATTGGTTTCAGTGGGAGTCAGGCCGAGGGAGACACTGTTTTTGCTCTCAGGCTATTTAAAGAAAATAGCACAGACTGTTTAGGAAATACCCCACGTCCTGCAGGGTGGCGTGGCTTGTTGCAATAACCCTCTGAACAGAACTCGGTACTGTGCATCTTTTCTTGAAGGGAATGATGACTTCTCTTCTCCAGTGACTGGCTTCTCCAGTGGAAGTGTAGAGGCACAAACCACCCATTCTCTGCAAAACTAAGGACACGTACTTTTAAATGGGAGATCTGTGCGTGATTAATGAGGTGGCCGTGGAGTCATCTTCGTGTGAGCAGGGTTGTGAAGAATCTGGTGCTGCATCTCTGGCTTAAAAGAAAAATAATAAAAATAAAATAAAACCTGCGGTCCGCCCTCGTGGCCTGGCTCTGACACTTTCCATACTGGGACAAAACGCACTGTGCCAAGCGCCACCTGGAACGGACCGTGTTTGTCTCCGTGGCTCACACGCTCCCACTCTCTGAGTTCTAGCACTTCCTCCCATTGTTAGGAAGTTTATTAATAACTAACACAACAATGGGGTGCCAGCCATCTGACATCTGTCCGTACAGGGAGGAGCTGGGCTAGGCTTCTGCCAACTTCACACTGGTGGCTGTATTCGGCTCAGGACTGCTGGCCCAGGGCTGGTGTGAATCACACAGGGTTTTTTGGTTTTCTCTCCCTCTCTTCTTTTGTGCCCTCTTCTATCCGCTTCCTCAGTCTCTCTCCCGCCTTTTAAAGGTCTCCTACCAGCAGCCTGGTGCCTCTCCTTTTAGGACTGATGACAAGCAGTATTCCAGGGGCCCTAATTTTGGTCATCACTCCTGCTCTGCCAAATGGGCCCAGCCCAGCAGTCCTGGCCAAAGGAGGCAGGTCCTGCCAGGGTTTGTTTGTGCTGGACCCGGTGGCCAGCAGGGCTGCGAAATCTCTCTCTGTGGAATGGATGTTTCTGGACTGGTTTGAGCAGGACTGGCCTGAGAGCAAATTGAGGAGGAGACAGGATGGTTATCCCTTTCTCTTCTTATTTTGGGAAAATAACTTACCGTATAGTCATTTACACGGCTCTATTTACACCCTCAGGTGTTCCTAGTGAAGCAATGTTTGCTTACTAACGAGATTCAGGACAGAAAGACAATGTGTAATGCAGGTGAAAAACTGTCCAGATGACATTTTAAATATCACTGATCACCTCCGGTGGGTACTTCTCTGTACCCAGTTAGAGCAGCCTTCTGTCCCAGTACCCCCGGCCGATGCTGGGAACGTGGGACAGGGGCCACTGAAATCCACGCCATAAACCAGAGCTTAGTATTACAGTAGAATAGCAACCCCGGAACCAGAAGATCAGCTTCCTCATTTGACAGTCTAAGAAATAGAACAGTGGTTTCAACTAAATTTTACTAAACATTACTGCAGGCTGCTAATTTTTTTAATTGACTGTTTGATTTTCTTTTCTCTCCTCCTCTCTCCCCCTTCTCTCCTTCCCTCTCTCTCTGTTCCTCCTCTCCCTCCTCCTCCCTCCTGCCTGCTCCCCTCCCCCCTTCTTAATTTACATCTGTCCTCTTCACCAAGTGCCACTGAGCCATGGAACCTAGCCAGAAAGTAAGGCTATCCAGAGACTCCCAGCCACCATCAAAAGGTGCTTGCTTTCAAAGAGCTTTGGTTTCAGTACTCTCTGAAGTGAACTATTTTATTTCTAAAATTTCTAAGCCAGATGAAACGTTTCCCAGGCATGCATTTTTCATGTTAAAAAATCACGTTCCCTTCTCTGAGACGGTTCCCCAGAGGTGACACATTTATCCCGCCATCTGCAATGCGGCATTATTTCCCATGGTCTCGTAGGACGTCTTTTATGTAAGGAATTCATCACCGAGGATTTGCAAAGGAAATAAATATCTTTTTATCACAAGGAAAAGTTCAAACCTTTTCCTCTTATTCCTGGAGTGTCTGCCAAAACTTTTCCCTATAGCTTTTACATCGCTGCCGGGAATATGCCCGTTCTTCATTTATTTACCTATTTTTTTTTTCTTTTCCTAAAAGCCTAAACAGACAGATTGTCATTTCCTTTCTTTGCTTCTGGGACAACAGATTCCTTTCTTCTTGGGATCATTGTTTCGAATTTTCCCTTCCTTCCAGAAGAGAAAATACCCTTCTGTCTTCTGAAATTGGCGGGCTGGTCGTTTCTGCTCTGTGTACAGACGGAGGAGCCTTGCCTGGTTCCTGACAGTGTCCCCCCCTCAGCAGGGCTGAGTTGCCCACCAGCCTGAGGTCTTTTGAACAACTGAAGCCAATTCTCCACCAGCCAGGTGGGGAAGTCTTCCCCTTGGTGCGTTTGCCAGAAGACAGCCCCTGGTTACTGCCGTCCCTCCACATCTGGCCCCTCCACACCCAGCTGCCCACTGGCCTGGAGTCTGGAGTTCCCCGGCTGGAAAATGGAAAACCCGCAGTGACACAGGCGGCGTCTACAGGGTCTCCAACAACATCCGCAGTGTCAGGAAGTTCCCTCAAAACTTTCCAAGCACCCCCTAAAAATGACTTTCTGACTTTAAGTGAATCACCCGGCCTTTCTGTCTTCTTTACACGCCAATCTTTTTTCCTTCCCACTGGCCAGATTATTAGGGACCTATTCCAACAAAATCCTTTGGGTTAAGATTGAAATGTGATTGTGAAATAGCCCGACACAAAATACTATGTTTTCAACCTAATATCACTCAAATAGATATTTACTGAGCAACAAGCACTGGGGAGAAAGGTTTGTGCTAGAGAGCTGATCTGACATGGTGTTTTCCTAGAAGTGAATACCAGGGAACCTTAATCTCCTTAGCAAAATGAAAACCCAAGGAGGGTGGTTAGCAAGTTAGCAGCAATCCAGGGGGTGGGTCCTGCCTTCCATGGCAGCCACAGCCTCTCTCCTAGTGGGCAGTCCTGTGCGGCCAGAGCGTGTCTGTTGTCTCTGTCTCTCCAAAGCCCTGAGCACATGGCGGGTTACAAGGACTCCTGTTGTTTCACTGGCAGATCTGAAGAGCCCCTTGGTTCTCTCTCCTCCTTCCTCCACCTACCTTTTTGACCCATGCTATTACCCGGGGAGAGCCCGGGCTCTGAAGGCAAATAGGATTGCTCTCTGCACCGCATGGGCTGTGGCAACCCTGCTGTGACCATGACATAAAGTTCCTATCCTAGCGGAGTCTCCATTCCAGGGGACAAAACAGACCCAACAGAGCTCAGGTGGAACCTCAGGTCTGCCTCCCTTGCCCCCGTGACCTGTTCTATGAATATGAGGATATCATTTCCGTGAGGAATAAATGAAGGGCGGCCTGGAGGGAGCTCCTGCTTTGGAGTTGTGTAGAAAAGTCATTCCTGATTTCTCTGTCGCTTGTGCCTTCTTCCCTTTCAGAGCCAACCTGCCCATTCAGAGGGGCACTTGTAGAGGAAGTGAGGACCCAGGTCAGCATCACAGGGCAGTTTGGGCTCCTTCTCCCTTTGAGCTTCCACCTGTAGGATGTTCCTAAGTGCCTGTGTCACTCAGCCACCTCCCCTCATGGTGGCCATGTTTGCTTTGTGCAGCTGACAACCTACAGGCTCAGGTCACAGCAGCTCTGTGAGAACTCAGAGAACCCTTGCCTGAGAATAGTAGATTTCTTTTAAAGAAAAAAAAAAGGCAATGGGACCCTCATCTGAGTGTACTGTGACACAGGGGACAGGTTAATGTGGGGCTACTCTAGCTTGAGGAATGTGGCGCAGATACCACCAGACCCCCATCCTCATCTTCATCCACAGCTCCCCAAAGGCAAACCCAGGGACTCAGGAAATGTACTTTGAAAATACTAATCCTGTGTTGCTCCTTCTTAAAGGTGAGTTTTGGAGCTCAAGTCTTACACTGAATTGCATAGAGTTCTTCTCTTTGACCAATACCCCCTTGGTCAAAGCAAAAAAGAGATACTTTGAATGATTTCTCTGTTTTTAATTCCACGAGGAGATGTGTGTGTTTGCATATATGCACACACTCGTGCACTAGTGCTAAATCTACTCTAGGTTGAGGGTCAGCGTATTCCAGGTATGCTAAGTGCTATGTGTTCATGCTTTATTTCGTTTAGTCTTTACAATGAATTAAGGAGGGCGGTATCTTGCCCAGCTTCTATCAAGTGCAAAGCTGCATGACCAGGTCAGGCCAGCTCAGTGACTTTGCAAGGATTTAATTCGGTGCCCAAGTACCATCTTCGTCTTCAAGTGACTCCCAGGCTCACACCAGGAAACAGAGCCAGCCAGCAGTAGTGGTGCCAAATATGGAGAGGGGCTCTGGACCCATCCAGCCTGCCAAGACTTTCTTGCCTGGCTAATGTGGCTTCGGTTTAAGCTAATTATTATAAATCATAATAATTGAGGAAGCATTAATGAGCCTTATACCTCAAGGTCAGTTCTTAATTAATCCCATAACCAGAAACCCAGTCGTGCTCTCAGAGTTTAATATTGTTGTGATTTTTGCCATTCTTAAACACAGTTAATTCTTAGATTTGACATAATAAATCATCGTTTCCTATCGAGAGGTTAGGTGAGGGTGAAAGGGAAAACAATGAATTTTTTCACTTGAGCTAGAAATCCTTTAATCTTCTTGGACCTGAGTTTCCCCAGGCCTGTTTTTTAAATCTAAAGTCTGACTTCCTTGTAGTATTGTTTTACATTCTCATTAATTCTTTCAGTGATGAAATAGAGAGTATACCTCATCAAATTTTCTTGAGTCTTCAAAGATGATTGGTGTCTATTACTAAGAGACTCAGATTAAGATTCAAACTGATTTGGCCATGTTGCCTTATAGACCAGTAAACCCAAGGTCATTGATTTAGGCAGGTAGAAAAACACAATAAAATACCATCTCAAAAAGGGGAAACCGCAATAACATTCAGCAAAGTGTTGCGTGAATATAACAGATTTAGTATATGTGAACCGTGAGCACTGGAGTCTCTCATGAGGATCAAGTTTTCATTCAAGTTTGCTATTGAATTTGGAAATCTGCAACTCAAGCATGTCAAAATCCAGGAAGCAGCTACAAGCATGGTCCAAAGCTTGGAAGGTAGTTTCTATTAAGGAACTACTTAGAGACACCAGATTTACCAAGACGAGATATACCTTAATTATAGCATCCAGGTTTATAACTGACATTTACCTCTTCATTCAAACGAATATTTGTTAACTGCTGTGGAGGCGGCAGGATAGAATATTCTTACAGTGGTAAATATATTCTCTGTTTCAAGTTCAAATAGGGTGAGGGAGAGAACAAAGCCCAAGTCAGAATTAAAATGTATTTAAGGCATTAAGCGTTCTTGGCTTCTCTTGGTTACAAGAGCCTGAGTGCATGGTCAATGAGGGAAGATGGGGTTTCCTACTCTGAGATTTGAAATAAAAGAGTGGAATAGTATATTTATGGGGACAACTTGAGGCTGATGGAACTGATGGGCCCAAGGGTAGAGAAGTTCTTTCAAGCTTTATAATGCTGAGATGTTTTCTTCACCATGGAAGGAAACAGAACCGTTGACTCTTGGAATTCTGACTGGATTATTCTCAAATCTCTGTTTGCTGAATCGTCCAAAAATTCAGTCGTTTCATATGGAAATATAATTCCTCCCCTCCAAAAAAAATCCTGCGGGGATTTTTATTGGAATTGCATTGACTTTAGTGTTTTATTCATGGAGAATGGATATCTTTACAACATCAAGCTTCTGATCCATGACCACAGGTAGGCCTCTGTTTATGTGGGTCTTTAATTTTTCTCAGCAGAGTGTGATAATTTTCACGGTGGAGATCTTGCGCAGCTTTGATCAGATTACTCTCTCTCAGTATTTGAGGTCATTTGTGGCACGGTGTGAGGCCCTTGAACGCACACTCAGTAACACTTGTCCACTTCTAAACAGTTCTGCTCACCATGGGCTCGGAAAGAGAAGTAATAATCAGCTTTTCCTTTTCTAGGGAGTCAAAGGCACCTTTTCTAACCCATCAAGGTAGAAAAATTATAATGGCGTCACTGCAGGAAACCCGTTTCAGATTCCAAACATTTCGGCCCAGACATTTTTCTTTTGGTCTATACTAAATTCCTCCGGTTGACATTTCAGTTTATTTTCCTTTTCTTTGGTTTTGCTGTTTGAATCGTCACACAGATCCTTTACCCAAGAAAGCATGTAAAAATATGTGTAATTGGCTCGGCGGCTATGGCTCAATCGGCTAAGGCGCCAGCCACATACAACTAAGGTGGCGGGTTCGAATCCCCAGCCCGGGCTTGCCAAACAACAATGATGGCTGCAACCAAAAAATGGCCAGGCGTTGTGGTGGGCGCCTGTGGTCCCAGCTACTTGGGAGGCTGAGGCAGGAGACTCCCTTGAGCCCAGGAGTTGGAGGTTGCTATGAGCTATGATGCCATGG
>CAUYQV010085266.1:0-15394 GCA_963574575.1 Galagoides demidoff | reverse complement strand
TGGGACTCTGTCTCAAAAAAAAATGTAGCCAGGTGTGGTGATGTGCACTGTAGTCCCAGCTACTGAGGAGGCTGAAGTGTGGGGATCACTTGAGCTCAGGAGTTCAAGGCTGCAGTGAGCTATGATGGAGCCACTGCATTCCAGCCAGAGCAACAGAGTGAGACTCTGTCATTTAAAAAAAAAAAAAAGAAAATACAGTTTGGTGCCTGTGGCTCAAGTGGGTAAGGTGCCAGCCACATACACCTAAAGTGGCGGGTTCGAATCAAGCCCAGGCCCACCAAACAACAATGATGGCTGCAACCAAAAAATAGCCGGGCTTGTGGAGGGTGCCTGTGGTCCCAGCTACTTGGGAGGCTGAGGCAGGAGACTCTCTAGAGCCCAGGAGTTGGAGGTTGCTGTGAGCTATGATGTCACAGCACTCTACCCAAGGGGACAGCTTGAGGCTCTGTCTCAAAAAAAAAAGAGAGAACACAGCCCAGAAGGTTATGGAGTCATCCCTGACCACACTAGCTAGCTAGCTAAAGTATAATTCCCTTGCTTTTCTCTTCTCATACCACTTTATTCTTTTTTTTTATTTTTATTTTTTGAGACGGAGCCTCAAGCTATCCCCCTGGGCAGAGTGCTATGGCATCACAGCTCATAGCAACCTCCAACTCCTGGGCTCAAGCGAGTCTCCTGCCTTCGCCTCCCAAGTAGCTGGGACCACAGGCGCCCCCACAACACCCAGCCATTTTTTGGTTGCAGCCATCATTGTTGTTTGGCGGCCCGGGCTGGGGATTCGAACCCGCCACCTTAGGTGTACATGGCTGGCGCCTTAGCTGGTTGAGCCACAGGCGCCGAGCCTCTATTCTTTTTTTTTAGTAAAACTTATCACAATATGTTCCTATATTTGTATATTTTTTGCTTGTTTATCTATCTTACCAAACATAAACCGCCAAAAGGGACTATATTTATGTTCTTCACCTTATACCAGTACCTAGCACAGTGACTGGGACTATTCAGTAAATACTATTGAAATGAGTCAGTCTTTAAATAACTCAAACACTGACTGAATAATATGATTAGTTCTATAGTAGATAAAGTTAAGCACAGTAGTAGGAAACTCAGTCTCACCCGGGAATTCATGGATTGTTTCCTAGAAGGGAAAATAACTGGTCTGTCTTAAAGCATTTGGAAGCATTATCCAGATAGACAAAGGGGAGAAGCTTGTTTTAGGAAAATGTTTAGCATAAACAAAACCTGTCCTGCCACTGACCATGTTCAAGTGTGACAGACACAGACTCCTACTCGGGCATACAAATAGACATGTCATTCACAGACATGTGCTCATCAGTCATAACCAAATAGATAATCACAGACACTTAACACCTTACTCACTGGAGAAGAATGGCCACCCAGCTTCAGCCTTTACACACATCTGCTTAGAACCAAAAAATATCAGAGTCTAAAAGACTTTAAGGTTATCGCATAAGCTATGTCAAATTCTTTGTGGAAAAAGGAGAAATAAGGGTAAATAAGTAGGAACACTATGTACATGGGAATCAGGGAATGATTTGTGGGTATGATTTTGAGAGGCAGAGATCCGGGGTGATGGAAAGTAGAGCATTTCAGACAAAAGGAGAAAGAGCACAAAAGCATGGGGATAGGAAGGCTCTGTGGAGGGGTAGGGGCTTGAGAGAGGGCTAGTTGGCTACATCACTCAGCATGAGGGCACCAGGAGGTAAGCCTGGAAAAGCAGGTTGACAACAGCCTGCAGAAGGTCTTAAATGGCATGATAAGGAGTCAGGATTTTATTCTGTAGACAAGTCATTTAAAGTTTTAAGCCAAAAAATGAAATGAACAGAGTCATGCCAACCTTCCCCATACATTTTCTTAAACCCACTTCTTTCTGTTCCTACTATCATCACTCTAGTTCAAACCATAGTACTGCACTCCTTTCAAGCCTGTTAAATTTGGTCTCACTGCCTCTGGTCTCCCCCCTTCTAATCCAACCTGAATTCTATATATTCACTACTATATATTTACCTTCACAAAAAATTTCAAGAACCCCAAATTCAAGTCCTACTATCTTAGGGTTCGGGCTCTTCATAATCTGATTATACCTTTGCAGCTTTATTTCCTGAATCTGTTTTAAGCGAACCCTTCTTTCTTGTCAGGTCAGTATCTCGCTGGTCTCCCCAACATGTCTGTTCTTTTTCTTTTTGCTCAGGCAGCCTGGATGTCCTCTCCTACTGTAACTATGAATATGACATCTACCTTTAAAGTCTCTCTTCCTCTATAAAAGCCTTCCCTAAGCCCAGCCCTCATTGACTCTTCCTCCTCTGAACCACTAAAGTTCTCAGTGTCTGTTCCAGGACACATGATCATATCCTTTCTTGAACTTTATCTAACTGCACCACAATTATGCCTTACCTTTCCAGAAAGGTGGAAGCCCACCCAGGTGCTAGGATCAGATCATTTTCTTAACCACTCTCCACCACAGGATAGCCTACTGTTGGCATTTAGGAAAGCAGCGTTCTAGGATATTTGGAGGTAGCCAAAGTCAGTCTTGGCAGCAGACTCACTCAGAGCCACAAAGGTGGGGAAGTAAGAAAATAATACTAAAATGGAAAGCCTCTGTTCCTTCCATTCCTTCCTGTGGCTCACAATTCCTGCCCTGTTTCTGGGATTTCTGTGGGGTCTTGTGAGAGACAATGAATCGCCAACAAACCATCTCTTTCCTCCCTCCTTCAGATTTGGCTCAAATGATACCTGAAAGGCCTCTCTGAGGGCCCGAGCCTGTTCCTGGGTGCGATTGTCCTGCCAGGGCCGGCCTGTAGAGCGTGTGGGACCCGCACGGAGACTTTCCCCAAAGACATCCAGGTAAAAGAAGACATAGTCCCCATTGGTCAGATTCTCCCTCTGCGCCTGCAGTAGGATCTCATGCAGCATCTCCAGGGGACCGCAGATATACACAACTGGGAGCATGTACATGACAAAGAAGCACCCTCAGAAAGTATCCAAGTACCCCAAACAACCCCCTCTCTGAATTGTCTGCAGTTCCCTCTTTAGCAAGAAAGAGAGTGCCCTAACTTATCGACCACCCAGCAAATGCTCCCCAGTCCTCCCCCTTGGAGTCCATGTCCTCAGTACCCTGGGGCCATATGGACCATCTGGCAGGACTCCAGACCCCAGAGGAAGGAAGCTGTCACTTTCAAGTCTTTTCCTTCTCCCAGATCCCTGGTCCATGCTCTCATCCAGCCCTCCTCACACCCCACTGTTTCCTACCCCTTTCCTGGGCTCAAAGATACTGATTGCTCAGAATTTCTTAGTGTGAGCTCTACCTGTGTTTCTCAACCAAGTCTGCTGAGCCCTGAGCCCATTTATGGAGTCCTCGCTATTTTTACACCACCCAGGGGTCTTGGTGCCCAGCCTGGGGGGCAGTTCTGCTCACAGGCTCACATTTCTGAGTGGCCATCAAGCACACTTACTGCTCCAGGGCACTCACATTGCTCCCCAAACTCAATACCCCCCTTCCCCTCTCCTGCTTATTTCTTCCTGGCTCACACCTGCCTAGGCCATCCACAAGCGCACCTCGTAAAGCCCTGGCCCCTCACAGGTGCTCTGTGCGCATGTACTTCTTGATCCCAGTCACCACACATAGCTCCTCAATGCCTAGCTCCAGGGACACTGCGACCCTCCTCCCCTGACCTTAAAATAGCCTGGGCCACACTCACTGCGCCCGTTGGCCCGGATGAAGTGGGTGGCCTGCTCAGGGCCCCCTGGCTCCCGGGCATACACCTGGTGCTGCACACTGAGGTTGCTGCCCTGCAGGGCCTCAAAGACGCCCTCGATGGTGAAGTAGTGAGGCCGGTCATCTGTGCGAGCATCCAGATACAGCAAGGCAGCACGGGCAGTCCAATTGAAGTGCCCGTGTAGTGTCACTACAAACTCACCCAGCTTGGGAGCAGAGGGGCCAGTGCGAACCAGGGTACGATAATGCTCATTCTTAGCCGAGAAACCAGAGGCCACAGCGCCTGCAGTCAGCAGGGGAAGGTGCCAATGTGAGGCAAAGCGCGCCACAGAGGCAGCAGGGTATACGCAACCGGGGCCCAACAGCAGGTCAGGGTCATGATACAGCTTGAGGTCCACAGCGCGCAGCGGTGCCAGGTACTCAGAACAGGCGCCATCTAGTTCGGAGCTGACAAACCGCAGGTCCACGGGCAGTGCCCGGCCCAGGGCCTCGACAGCTAGTGCCACAGCAGGACCAACCCGTGGCCAGGCCCAAGCATAGCTCAGGTTGTGTTCTGGCAGCACCACCGCCAGCGTCAGGTTCCGCGCCCCAGGAGGACGCACCCCACCTGCCAGGGCTGCCACCAACAGCAGGAGTGATGGCAGAGCCATGAAGATAAAGCAGCAACCCCACTGGCCCCAGAACTGGGGACTGCTCTGACCTGCAGGGGAGGCACAAGCACCACTCAGCCTGGAGCCTGGGGAGGAGGGCCAGGGACAGAGTAGGGATGAGCTAAGTAGGCTCCGATACAGAAAGCACTGGGACCCGAGAGAGAAGGAGATGGGAGGATGTCTGGGGCAGGTAAGGAGTAGGCTACCAAGGTAGGGCAAGGACTGAGTTCTGAGAGCAGGGTGGCAGGAGAAGGAAGGGACCAAGGGGGCCTGCGCCCAGGATGGGGACAGTGAGAGGTGAAATAGCCTGATGAATCCGAAGCTTAGGAGAAGGGGATCTGAGACTGGGATGGCGTGGGGGTGGGGGGAGGCTGGTACAAAGAAATGACCTGGAGGGAACCTCGCAGCTGAAGGGGCTGGGCAGGCAGGGAGCTGGGGGAAATAGGCCCAAGGTGGGTAAGGTGAGAGGGTGCCGGCGCCGCGGAAGGACTGGGACCATGGGCTGGCGGGGAGCGAAGCGAGGCCTGGCCAGAGGGGAGGGAAGGCAGGGGAAAATCTCCCTGTGAAGGCTTCTCCCGAAGCTCCTGCTTGGACTAACGGGCCCGGGGCGCTGGTCCCATCCGGAGCCGCGGCGGCCCCGCCCGTGTCCCCGCTCCTCTCCGCTCCGCTTCTCCTGGGCCCGGCGGCCGGCGCTGCCTGGCGCTTCCTCCCGCCCCCCGCCTGGGCCCCCACGCGCGCCGCTCGTCCGGGTCAGGTCGCCTTGGCCCGGCCCGTCTCCGCTCGCTGCGCCGGCGGCGGCCGAGTGTGACTCCCCGGGCAGGCGGCCTGCCCCCGCCCCTGCCGCCCCTCCTCCTCCCCTCCCGGCCCCACCCTCCGGCGCCTGTCGTCTCCCCCCACCCCCAAGCCGGGCGCCCGTGGACCTCAACCCACCCCAGTGAGCGCTTGGGGCTCCGCGCAAGGGTCTCGAGGGCAGGCGAGGTTCCCGGGCGTTCCCTCGCTTTGAGGGCCTGTCCCTGTCTCCCCCAAGCCCCTGGGCCACCCCGCTGCTCTCTTTCCATCCCACACGTTCCGGAGACCCTACGGCTTGTCTTCTCCCCCCTCGCTTATCCCGCTCTTCTTAGGGTCTCTCTCTCAACTCCTAGGGTCCCTCAATGGCTCCCATCTCCAGAGAGCAGTCAGGAATCCCCAAATATTTGGTATCCTCACCAGTTCCCCACCTAGTGAACCATGCCACCCGCCTAATGGCCACTCCACCGGGAAGACATGCCTGCTCATTGGGCAAGCCCCTCCGGCAACAGTGGCTCCCAGGTCCCATTTTCATGAGTCTTATAAAGTCCATGAGGCTCCTTCTTCCCTGGGACTCAGCCCGCACTGCCTTGTCCCCATGCCCCTCATCCTCAGAGGCCTCCACCACACCCCACCCGGCCTCCACACACCATCTGCCCAAGGTCTCGTCTTTGTCTCACTCACAGCACAGGCTAGCACCCGATAAAAGCTTACAGACTGACCCAGAAGAACATTCCCCCAGCAGTGGGAGCCCACTGTACCCTGCTTGGGTTCCACCCCAATCCCAAGCCCCAACCTAGAAAATGCACACCCCAGGCACCACATTTCTCGAGTGCCAATCTGATCCTGAAGAACAGCTTGTGAAGGATGATATCATGGTTACTGGAGGGCCTTGCTATGGGTCCTTGGGGACTCTTCTCCAACTGTCATAAAGAACATGCACATCAGCCTATTCTCTTCCCTGTGCTAAGAGCCACGGTTTCCCTCTCCGTTGGAGCCACTTCTCCCCAAGTCACAATGCCATGAAGCTAAGAGCCCTGCTTGAGTTCTAGAGGCTGGTGGGGAGTGTAGGGTGAGAGGGGCATAGTTTCTCTGAGATGAAGGCGACACCTAGTGGTTTAGGGGAGGAAATTAAGGACAATGCCATTTTATCCTTCCCAACAATACTTACTGAACACTGGCTGCCTTGCACGAGCCGTGGGACTGAATAAATACAAAGAAAGCCAAATGATACAGCTCTTACCTTTGAAAAGCATACGGTTGGAATAGCTCTAGGGTGCGGAAGCCAAAGACCAGCTGCCTCTGACAATGTCTCTTATCTCAAGCTCAGCAGAAATGGAAGCCTCAGGACAATATCTATAACATGAGTTTAGCTAGCTCTAGTTCCAGGCTCCCAGCTCTGTGAGTGAAAAGGAATTTCATCCCATCTAGGCAAGGCAGAGAAGTCTGGAACAGTCAAAAGGGTGATAAGACACCTGGAAAAGGCTTTAGACCAAGTCAACCCAACAGTTGCTTTTTAAGCAAATGCACACAGCTTTATAAGACAAGCAAATCCAAATGACAGAATCTCTAAAGATCACAGGATGACAAGGCTAGGAGGAGCATTATAAACATAATGTTCAATACTCTCATTTAAAGGTCACTGAAAACTTCGTCCCAGAGAAAGAAGTCACAAGCTTCCTTCCTTGCCCCTCTTCCCCAATCCTGCTTTGTATTTGCATAGCAAAGACTAAAATCCAGGCCTCCTGGTCTCTAAGATGGAGCTCCTTACAGATATTCTGCTGACTCATGGAACTTACTGTATAAAGCTGTATGCTTATAGTGTAATGGCCCCCAACCACCCAAGTGAATCTCTCTGGAGTATCTGCAGACCCTAAGTTAGGACCAGCCACCACTGTTACTCAAACTCCCAGATAAGTTCAAGTGTACAATATGTCATTATACTGAATATGAAGGATAATTTTTAATTATGTAGTGATTAAACATTCAAGCATCTTGTCCCTTCCTTCTTCCTTCCAAGTAGCAACTTATACTAGAAAGTGGGAAAGGTAAGGAGAAAAGAATTCCTTGGTGAAGTTTTTTTATTAACATCCACTGAAAGATTTTGTTTTTGTTTTTGTTTTTTTGCTTTTGTATTTTTGGGGGAATCTTAAAATATTAGATAAATGAGGTCTTTTGTTATATATAACATATATTTGGTTATATATATAATATTATATATATATATGCAACTTCCATTGGAAAACCATATATATCTTCAGTGATCCAGGCCATCACTGTTCGTTTGATAGGAACAATAAGATTTTGGCTATATTTGGTGACCCTGCTGCAACACATACAAAGCTTGAGAAATCTACGGACCCTACTGGCCTAAGCAGCACCCAGCTAGGATCCAACTTTCTCCCTATAGGGTTGTTATGGCCTCCTACTGCTCCATAGTCAAACACCACTTTATAAATTCTTCTGGACAGGGTCAGCCCAAATACCTTATTTCTGATTCAGAATTAAACTGCAGAGCATCACATTGGCCAGTTGTTAGAAGCTGCTGTGGTTTCCAAGTTGCCCCATTCCTTCATGGAAAGAAATCCTAACTCCCGTCACTCAGGCCAAAGAAGCTTCAAGACCCTGAGTTCTTAGACTACCATGAGATTTGGGCTCCTGCTAATCTATGTGATAGGTTCTGATGCCCCAAACTGAGCACTGAACAGTTTTATAACTGACCTGATTCTGCAGCTAAACCTAGATCTTCAAGCTTCTTCTGCCCCAGACCATGCCTCACAGGCCTACAGGATTCCAGAAAAACAAAATATCTTTTTCTTTTTTTATTGAATGGTAACTATGTACATTAATGCACTTCTGGGGTACAGTGTGAGGTTTTCACATGCAATCCGAAATATTTCCATCAAACTGGTCAACAGAGCCTTCATGTCATTTTCTCAGTTATTGTTTTAAAACACTCACATTCTACTCTTAGAAAAATTCACTTGTACCCCTGTAAGATAAACCTCAGAAGTGATCCCTCCAATCTCCCTCCAATCCCCCTCCCTCCACCCATTCAAAAACAAAATATCTTAAAGTCCTCCTCTGCTGACCTGATGGACAGAAAAGGTTTTTGTCAATAAGTGATTATCATCACATACAAGACAAGACAAGTCCATGTGAACCTGCCAACAGAGGGCAGAGAACAGCCATGGAAAGTGAAGGCAAAAAGGATACATTTTAAATGACATATTTCAGTGCGAAAAGGAACATAGTAAAGTACATAAAAAGCATAGAGTTTATTAAAAATCTACATTATTAGCTAGGCATAGTGGCTCATGCTGGTAATCTTAGCACTTTGGGAGGCTGAGGCAAGTGGATTGTTTGAGCTCAGGAGTTGGAGACAGCCTGAGAAAGAGCAAGACCCCATCTCTGCTAAAAATAAAAAGACTAGCTGAACACTATAGCAGGCCCCTATATTCCCAACGTGGGAGGCTGAGGCAAGAAGATCACTTGACTCCAAGAATTTGAGGTTGCTGTGAGCTATGATGCCATAGCACTCTACCTAGGGTGACAGAATGAGACTCAGTATCTCAAAAAAGAAAAAAAAAATTTTATATTATTTATTTTAGCCCCACTGAGGGAGAGACAGAATCTTGAAAACAGGTCAAACCATTACTGTCCACAGGCTGATTCTCTCCACTTCCTTCTCCCCTCCACACAATATGATTCTAGACCTGGGGTTCAGTTTATTTCTTCATAAGTATTCAATAGCCTTCAAGGGCGGCTATGATTGTTTAAAGGCTCAAGGGTTTTTACTTTCAATTCACACATCTCTTTCTTTTGTTAAGTTAAAAGTTTTTTAATTTAAAGCATTTTCAATTGGATCCCAGCTTCCAACTCACCTGTCTAATATGTGTTCTAAAAGATAAACTGGTACCATACTCTGAGGGCCAGAAAAAAGTCCAAACAGTTTTCCAATGGAAATTCTTTCATAGAGAACCAATTATTCCTAAGAGAGAAATTTAAGAATTGTCAAGAGAAACACCATACATTTATTTTCTTGCTGGTTCAAGCTCCAGTTGAACCACATTTCAACTCTATACTCTATCTAGGCCTGGACCAGCACCTCTGCAAGTGTCTGGGAAGGCACCAGTGGTCTCCTCTGCTCTTCTACACAGGCCTGTCTTTCTAGGTACATATATTGCTTCCCTGTGTTCCTGTAACCACCACTCTTTGTCATTGTTACCAATCCCAGTAGTTACTTACCACTCTTTGGGAGTATCTGATAGCATAAAGTCTCAAATATAATATTCTCTCTTCTGTAATATAATACAGGTATCCCAAAAGTCCTTCCTAGTATCTCCATACAAAGGGAAAATGGGAAAGTGTAGCTAAATGTACCTTTATTTTCAAAATATTCATCACAAAATTTTACAAAGAGCTGGCAGAACACATACAGAATAATTTGTAAATATTTTGTAAAGTTTTGTAATGAATATTTTATAAATGAAGGTACATTTAGCTACACTTTCCCATTTTCCCTATGTATGGCAATGTTAGGGGTGACTTTTGTGAACACCCTGTAAAACTACCATATGATCCAGTAATCCCACCACTGGGAATTTATCCAAAGGAAATGAAATCAGGGGCGGCACCTGTGGCTCAAAGGAGTAGGGCACCAGCCCCATATACCAGAGGTGGCGGGTTCAAACCCAGCCCCGGCCAAAAACTGCAAAAAAAAAAAAAAAGGAAATGAAATCAGTATATGGAAGAGACATCTGCACTCCCGTGTTTATTGCAGCACTGTTTATGATAACCAAGATATGGAATCAACGCAAGTGTCCATCAGTGGATGAACGGATAAAGAAAATGTGAAATATCTACACAATGGAATACTATTCCACTATTAAAAAGAATGAAATTCTGTCATTTGCAGCAACCGGGATAATCTTGGAGAACAATGTGTTAAGAAATAAGCCAGACACAGAGAAGCAAATACTGAGTGATCTCACTCATTTGTGGAATCTAAAAAATAAATTATCTCATATAAGTAGAGAGTAGAATAGTGGCTACTGGAGACTAGGAAGGGTTGAGGGAAAGGAAAGATGGGGTGAGGTTAGTCAATGGGTACAAAGTTACAGTTAGATAAGAAGAATGAATTCTGATGTTCTACTATACAGTAGGGTGGCTACAGTTGACAATACTATCTTTTCTTTTTTTTGAGACAGATTCTCACTCCGTCGTCCTGGGTAGAGTGACATACTGTGATCATAGCTCACAGCAACCTCAAACTCTTGGACTCAAGTGATACTCTTGCCTCAGCCTCCTAAATAGTTGGGACTATAGGCACCCACCACAATGCCTGGCTAAGTTTTCTATTTTTTTTTTTTAAGTTTTTTTTTTTTTTTTTTAGAGACAGGGTCTTGCTCTTGCTCAGGCTGGGCTAGCACTCCTGAGCTCAGGTAGTCCACCCACTTTAGCCTGCCAGTACACCTGGCTAGTTTTCAGAGACCAGGTCTAGCTCTTGCTCAGACTGGTCTCAAACTCCTGAGCTCAAGTAATCCACTGCCTTGGCCTCCCAGAGTGCTAGGATTACAAGCATGAGCCACCATGCCCAGCCAATATCACATCTTAAAATAGCTAGCAGAGAGGATTTTGAATATTTTCACCACAAAGAAATGATAAATGTTAGAGGTGATGTATATGGTACCCTAATTTCATCATTGTACATTGTATCCATGTATCAAAACGTCACATTAAAACCCATAGATATGTATAATTATTATGTGTCAATTAAAAATAAAACAAACAGAAAAAATGTAACTGAAAAATTTTACAAGCCACCAAAAAATTTCAGATACACTGAATAAAATCCATGGGTAACAAAACTAAGTAACTTATTTCATAGTTGGTGTGCTTTATTCAATAAGATAATTAAAAACCTGCTTTAGCAAATCATCATGAAATATCTATTATGATTACGGTCAATCTAGAGCTTATTTCAACTTATAAAATGATTAATATTTTCTAGCTCCTATTAACAATGTAAATTAAATTTCCAGTAATAAATATTAGATTTCAACTCAAATTGTGTTAGGGGAGTTCATGAGCAAAAATGATTGAGTTCTGCAGCTCAAAGTAACACTAAAAATCAATGGCTCCATAGTGATCCTCAATTCTATCAAATGTAAGTCTTCCTTTAGTATTCTGTACCAACTTATTAATGTAAGCTGAAATTCATAGATAATGCAACTTATCTATACCCATAATTTCAAAATATCAATAAAAGTCCTAACTACAATAAAAAAGAAAAAGAAAAAGACAATAACTTATGAAAAGTACACATTTCAGGCTGGGCACCGTGCCTGATACTTGTAATCCTAGCACTCTGGGAAGCCACCATAGGAGGATCCCTTGAGCTCAGGAATTGGAGACCAGTAGGAAGTGAGACCCATCTCACCTAATTATAGAAAATTAGCCAGGCATTATGGCAGGTGCCTGTTGTCCCAGCTACTTGGGAGGCTGAGGCAGGCAGATCCTTTGAACCCAGCAGTTTAAGGTGGCTATAACCTAAGCTGAGGCCATGGCACTCCAGCCTGGAGCAACAGAGTAAGACTCTGCCTCAGAAAAAAAAGTAGTCATTTCAATATGTAAATGGTTCAATATGATTATGATAGAAGACAAGGTGCATGCTTCCACCTAATTATAAGGAATGAATAAATTCAGATTTACGAGACTATCAGAAGCAATTTCATAAAGAAAGATATTTAACATCAGTGTTAAGTGATAACAAGCCAGATTTATTTCTTTATAACACCCTACACAACTGTTTGGTGGAATATTCAAAGATTGTTCAGAACTCAGGATATCTAAATCACGCATAATTCAGGACATTTATATGCCATCTATAATACATTATATACATTACATTATAAAATGTATAAAGATGAACAAGATAAAATTTCTTCTCTCATAGAATACATTGTTAATTATATAGAATTGTTCTCACATTGCAGAGTCTAGCATCTGTCACCCCCAGCTACTAAATACCAATAGCACCCACCTCTCATCACTATAGCAACCACACATGCCCCACACATTTCCACATGGCCCTTGGGGAAGGATTAATGTTAACAGCCACCAGCCTACAGGACAGAGAACAAGACCCAGGATCTGTTTCTGTCTTCCTCTCCAGACTCCTCTGCAGCCACATATGCCTTCTAAACATACAGAACTCTCTATAGATCCCTACATGGGCCATATTATGCCATGCCAAGGGGTTTTTCATCAGTCTCCATCTCTTCCCTTGCTTTCTAACTACTCTTCTTTGAGTTTTTCCCAGGCCACTTTTCATAATCCTTTTTTTTTTTTTTTTTTGAGACAAGAGTCTCACTCTGTCGCCCAGAGTGCCATGGCATCACCATAGCTATTCTTAAACTCCTGAGCTCAAGCAACCACCCATCTCAGCCTCCTGGTGTGTTAGGATTAAGGCATGAGCCACCAGGCTAGCCCATAATCCTTTAATTTTAATATGTTTGTTTTGAAGTGTGTACTTTTTACCCATCTTACTAGATTGTGTATTCTACCAGAATGAACTTTATCCTGCTTATCTTTGTACCTCAACACAAGCAAGACATTTTAGGTGCCAAAGATATATTTTCTCTGTGGATAAACAAGGTAAAGGGATTAATTTTCAAGGAAAAATAATTCCTCTGAGGCTGCAAGAAAGATGGGATAACAGATTCAAAGATGGATTTAGTGATAGGTAAATTTCTCTCTTGATCACTGAACTTGGCTGGATATAAACATAAGCTCCTGCCCCATCATAGTCCTTACCTATGAAGAAAGTCTCTTTTATACCACTTCACAATGTCATGGACAGAGTCCATAACAGTCTCTCCTTTTTGGTCATTTAAAAACTCAGTCCAATCTGGTTTAAAACTCCAGCCTCAGGTCCAATGCAGAGGGCATCCTCTTCCATCTTAAGCCACTACTTAAGGAGCCTGAAGTGGGGGGGAACATATTTCCCCTTCTATCACTTCTGCACCTCCTCTTCTAGTTCTCTAGAAAAGTTTTAGCACTTCAGTGGCTGGGAACTGGGAGGAGCGCAAACAGGAAAGAAAAAACTACCTCATTATTTAACAGGGCAGTTATCACAAAGTGCTCTTTACTACAATGATAGGCCACCCCACCTTGTTGTTTAGCAGATGTCAAAATGCTGGATCTCTTATGGGGCACTTGTGTGCATTCTTTAGAAGGTCCTGTGAGGCCTCTCTACTGAGTTGTACCCTAATATAGACAATCCCAGTTCTAAGCCATCTCTTTTAACCCACCTAACTTCTGTTCAGCAGAGCCTTTTGGATGGGTTGCCAGCAAGATGGCTCCAACCCAGACCTCTTCTGCAGTGCCCCTTCCATCACAGAAATTCACATACATATCTTTGCTAAGCCAGACAGAAGAATATAGGCTACCAACCCTTCACTCTGCCCTTCCACCACCTCTCTAATTGCCTTTTGTCTTCTCAGATAGGTACAGAACTGAACAAGAACAGTGTTTAAACAGAGTTTAACAGGGGAATGATAAATCAGTCTCTCCTTCTTTCTCTCCAAAGAAAATGTAGATTCTCTTTGATACCCTCTTGGTTGGTTTAGAGTAGAAAGGAGGGAAAAGTACTCTCTGTTAGGCCCGTGACTCCCTCCCTTAAGTCATCTTTCATCTTACATAGACTGAGAATGGAGATGGGCTGGTAACATATGGGTTGAGGTGTTAGTTGTTAGAAGTAACAGGGCCAGTTTTACTCTTTGTACACTCTAGAGAGAGTGTTGGGCCCCAATTATTAGCACCTCTCTCAACAATGTATGGTATTTAGTGTTTCCTTATCTTCAGCTTTGGACCCTAGTCACCAATTCTAAAGCAATAGAAGAAACTATACTCAATATCGTCTATAATATACTGAAATAAAGGGAAGATTATATAAAATAAGGAATTCAACTACACTTGCAAGTGAGCAGGCAGTCATCTTTTGAGAGAAAGAACCAGAAGTTGAATATTCGGGCAGAATGAGAAAAGCAGAGATAGATGGCCAGGTACAGTGGCTCATACCTATAATCCCAGTACTCTGAAAGGCTGAGACAGGTGGATTGCTTGACCTCAGGAGTTTGAGACCAACCTGAGCCAGAGCCAGATTCCATCTCTAAAAATAGCCAGGTGTTGCGGTGGGCAGCTGTAGTTCCAGCTACTCAGGAGGCTGAGGCAAAAGGATCACTTCAGCCCAAAAGTTTGAGATTGCTGGGGGCTATGATAACACTACAGCACTCTACCAAGGGTGTCAAAGACTCTGTCTCACACATACACAAAAAAGACAGCAATAGACTAGAGATAGTACCTTGGATGAAAGGCACATGTATATATTATACCAAATTTTGCGTGTGATTTCAGGTGGACACAGATCATCTGGAAACCCTCAAATGGGCCAAAGAGTCCTAGATTGACAAGCCTTGGGCTAAGAGAAGGCAAACATATTATTTTGTGTAATTATATGAGAAGAGACAGCAGGTATTTAGGCAGGCAAAGCACATGCATGTGAGGAGGATCCAACCACCCAGAAGAAGTCCACTCCAGATACCAGTTTTCTAAATGCAATGTTATAATCCTAAGCAGTCTTGATTGCTTGAACACTTTTGCAAATTCAACTTATTTTTCAGTATTATGCCATCATATATTCTACTACATAGTAAATATGATTAATAATTGAGGGATTTCAGTGAAAGGGCCAAAAATTTGATTGTGCCTTAAAATGTAAATGTTGGACTAGAGAAACTGGTAACATTGACTTTCTCCCTGAAGGGGAACAAGGTATCTGAGGGACAAGGTGAAAGGAAGAGGTTTTTTTCATTTTTAATCGTTTTGTAACATGTGCAAGTGTTAGTTTTTTGCAATTTTCAATTAAAAATTAGTCAAACAAGAAGGTATAAAAATTCATAATATTGATAAAGAGTATTTGGATAGGCTCAGCGCCTGTGGCTCAATCGGCTAAGGCGCCAGCCACGTACACCTAAGGTGGCGTGTTCGAATCCCCAGCCCGGGCCCGCCAAACGACAATGATGGCTGCAACCAAAAAATGGTCAGGCGTTGTGGCGGGCGCCTGTGGTCCCAGCTACTTGGGAGGCGGAGGCAGGAGACTCGCTTGAGCCCAGGAGTTGGAGGTTGCTATGAGCTGTGATGCTATGGCACTCTACCCAGG
>CAUYQV010085265.1:0-12633 GCA_963574575.1 Galagoides demidoff | reverse complement strand
TCTTGTAAGACACAAAGCAATTATAAATTTCTGATTGTCTAACTGTAGAATGGACTTATATAGTTCCAGTTATCAGATATGTAGTTTATATTTATTTCTTGATTGAATTAATCAGAGGAATTTTTTTCAATTTTCTTATTGTGGTAAAATGCAGGCAACATAAAATAGAACATTTTGACCATTTATAAGTGTCCAATTCAGTGGTATTAAATACATTCATCAAGTTGTGCAAACATCACACCATCCATATTCAGAACTCTTTTCATCCTCCCCAACTAAAAATCTGTAATCCACTAATGACTATTTCCCCATCCCATCTCATTCCAACTACTGGCAACCGTCATTCTACCTCCTGTCTCTATGATTTCAACTACACTAAGTACTTCATATACATAGAACCATACAGTATTTTTCTTTCTGTGACTGACTTATTTTATTAGCATAATGTCTTCAAGGTACATCCATTTTATAACATACGCTAGAATTTCCTTCCTTTTTTAGGCTGAATAATATTCTATATTATTTGTCTACCACATTTTGATCATCTACTCACTGGGGTAGATGATAGGACACTTGGGTTGCTTCCATGTTTTAGCTATTATGAATAATAATTCTATGAATACACATGTAGAACTATCTCTTTTAGGCCCTGCTTTCAATTCTTTGGGGGTATGTACCCAATAGTCAAGTTGCTAGATCATATTATAATTCTTAATTTTTTTTTGAGGAATCACCATGCTCTTTTCCACAGCTCCTGCTTATTTTATAATGCCGCCAACATTACGCATTGGGCTCCAATTAGTCCACATCCTCACCAACAGTTATTTTCTGATTTATTTGGTTTTTGACAATAGCTATCACATGGGTAATCAGAGAATTAATTTTTAAACATTTCTGTAAAAGGCTTGGGGTTCCTATATAAAATGAGAATGGTTCCACGCTGATGAAGTGCACCTCATCTCCCAAATGGCTGTGATTAATTTCTTCCTTTCTTTTATGTAGATGCCACACCCCATCTAGAGATGGAGTTTATTCCTCCACTGCCTTGAATCTGGCCTGACCTCTGACTGCTTCAGCCAATATATTATGGTGAAAGTGACCATGTCAGTTCCAGGCTTCACTTTTGCAAGGACTGGAAGTTTCTGTTTCTTGGAGCCCCGAGTTGCCATGTCAGAAGTCCAGGTTACTCTGCTAGAAAGAAAGACCAAACAGTATCAGACATCTGAAGAAGCTGTCATGGACATTTCAGCCCAGGTGAAGCTTCACATGGCTCCAGCCCCACCAGCTGCTTGACAGACCCCCAAGTGAAGACTGCCCAGAACAGTCCAGTCACCACAATACTAGAAGAGATAATAATAGAATATTGCCTTACCCCACTGAGCCTTAGTGTGGTTGGTTACACCACAATAAATAACTGAAACAAATGAGTTCCAAGGTTCACAATAAGGCAAGAATACAGACTAAGCACTTCCCTCTAAAAAAATGTTATCTCTGGATTTCCCTCTTCATAGTCAACTTAGTTGGCTTTTCTCCAGTTGCTTTATCTGTAACTTTAGTAATGAACATAAATTATTTCCTGAGCTTGAGTCTTATAGTACATGTGTCTCTCTCTATACATAAATCTAAAAACTTGTTCTGTTTGTAAATTCTCTACATAAATACACACAGTTCAAAAAGCAATTGGCACGTCACAACATCAGGCTTGTAGAATTGAAGGAGGGGAATCCCATTGGAGATCACCAAATTTTACTTATCAATGATTTACTGAACAATGAGGAGGCATGCTCTGTGTATGCTGTTATTCTTTTCCCATAAACGGTTGTTCAATGTCCCACTAAAAATATTCAACATGATAATCTGCTCACTAATTTCCTAGAGAAAATATCTTGCGTGATGATTTATGGCTTACAGGAGACATTTTATCTTCTGCCATAACTAAGAGATAAATCCAGCAGCTAGGAAGTAAAATTATGAAACTTCCTAGACCCATAGCTTGGTTTATGAATATCACATTAGTCTCCCTGCTTAACCTCTCTGACTTTCTATCCTGATCTCAGTAACTGGACCTTGGATTTACTCACTGTGCCTAAAAGTAGAGAGGGAGTGTTATGTCAGGGAAAAGATAGCCAAAAATGTGTTACAACATACTACATATTTTTCTATTTTCTTTCAAGTCATCTCCTAGTACAGTTACATAGGTTCTCCCCAGTGCTCTGTAACCCAGCAAATGTCACCAGCTTCATCTAGTTGCAGAATCCACAACCCAAGTGGTGTCTTCAATGCCTGTCTTTCCCCCATTCTGTATATCCACCCCATCATGGTGTCCTGTCATAGAGGACAGGTGCCTAGAGCCACTCAATTGTATACATTCTGAATGTTGAATTGAATGGGTACAACTAATACATTAACTACCATGTGAATTGTATTTAATTCATGTTAGTTTTGAGCCCTTATAAATCTTATAGAACTGGTAGATAGACAGGTAAGTCTATAGCATGCTTGAATGCTGTGACACCTCTGCTTGTGGTTTTTCATAGTCAATCAACAAATCCCCTCCACCTCTAGTGGCCCTGCTCACAACACGTGCTGGACTGTGATCTCTGATGATCATCGCTTCCGATTGCACATTTCCCCTCAGATATTTGCCTGGCAACTCTTTGAAAGAAATCCATGTGATAGTACATGGCCATGGGACATTGTTACACATACACAGGAGTATGATTCAGAGGACCACCCAGATCCACTCCGAACACAATCACATACTTGTGTAATGAAAAAAGACTCAATTCTCAGAAACAAATTCAATAAGTATGTCATGAGCCCCATACAACACGCATGGCATGCAGTGTAAAATTTATTCTAGTGCTACATGAGTTGCATATAACTCATACACACACACAAAAAAATTAAATGGCATTTTTTTCATTAAATTAAAAAGGATCATTTTGTTTTCAAAGTTTTCATTCTATTTTTGTCATAAAACACATAGTTTTTATTCTACTTTTATAAAAATCTCATTTAGGTGGCCCCAAGAAGATTTTTTTTTTCTAGCGTGACAGTCAGTGTGTTAAGTAAAATATTCTGCCATCCTCATTCAAGCCTCTTTCTTCTCTTGCCTGCAACAGCTTCCTACCTGGTCTCCCTGCTTTGGATTTGCCATCCTTTGGTCTATTTCCCAACAGTAGTCAGAGTGATCTTCTGAAAACATAATCCCTAACATGTTTTCCTGCTCAAAACCCACCCAAGGATTTTCCACCACGGTGAGAATAAAAGGCTCAAGGTCCCACATGATCTGGCCTCTCTTTCCACTTGCCTACCACTCTCTATTTACTCCTTTTATTCCCACCACACTAACCTTCTTGTACTTCTTAAAATGTGTTAAGTTTGTTCTTGCCTCAAGAATGAGTAGTCTTAGTATTGGCTGCTTTCTCTGGAACATGCATCCCTCCAGATCATTGTTTAGTGTTTTTTATTAGAGACCTTCAAAGGCCATTCTGTATGAAATAGCAACCCACTTGTTCTTTAGTCCATTAATCAGCTTTATTTTTTCTTATCACTACACGACATCATAAATCTTCTTGTTTGTCACTGAAATGTAATCTCCATTAGTAGAGAGGCTTTGCCTGTCTCCATCATTTAAAATAGTACCTGACATGTGTTCAGTAAATATGAGAATTTAATCTCAATAAAGCTGCTGTTAAAAAATGTTCAGTGAATGTAAATGAGAGGGGCGGCACCTGTGCTCAGTGGGTAGGGCGCCAGCCTATACTGAGGGTGATGGGTTCAAACCCAGCCCCAGCCAAACTGGAACAAAAAAAATAGGCAGGCATTATGGAAGGCACCTGTAGTCCCAGCTACTCGGGAGGCTGAGGCAGGAGAATCACCTAAGCTCAGGAGTTGGAGGTTGCTGTGAGCTGTGTGCTGCCACAGCACTCTACCAAGGGCAATAAAGTAAGACTCTGTCTCTACAAAAAAAAAGCAATAATTTTAAAAAATGATAAATGATGAAGTAATAAATCAAAGTTATTATTAAACATCCCTCTTTTCTGAGTTCACTAGTTCTTCCTGCCCACAACACTCTTCTTATATCACAGACAGCAACCAACATCACATCACAAAATTATGCCTTGCTTGGGCCTTATTTCCCCTTACAGCTTTGTGGGCTTCAAATGTCCTTGTCACTTTGAAGAGAAACCAGTAATCTCAATCTGATAGAAAGAAAATATCTGCAGTAGCCTCAAAAAGCCCAAAAATGCCCTCTTCCCACTGAGTGGACACTTGACCAATTAACAAGGTTCAGATTAGAAAAAACATTTCTGACAGTAGGTGGAGCAAGACAACTCAGTAGAAACCTCCATCCATTGTTCTTCCACAGGAACACCAAATCCAATAACTATCCACACAAGCAATCACCTTCAGAAGAACCAAAATTCAGGTGAGTCATCATACTAGCCTCACCAACATATTGAGTGGAAAGTGAATCTGTGTCTGGGGAAGGAAGAGTGAACTGATTGTGGGACATTGCTTTGGAACTCAGGGCCACCCTGGCACAGGAGAACACAGCACAGAGCAGAATTCTGCTGGTTCTATGGACAGAGCATTTAGATCAGTCCAGCCAGAGGGAAATCGCTGCCCTAAAATCCAAGTTCCCACTAGCCCCACCACTGGCTGATAAAAAGCAGCCTGGGCCCTGAACTAAATTAGTAAGGAAGTTGGGTCCCAAATGCAGAAGTATTTGGACAATGCCTAGAGGTGTGCTGGCTTAAAGCCAGTGGACGTGGGGTACACATGACCTCCTAATGAAACTCTAGCAGTGGTGTCCAAGCCAGTGCCTCTGTCACCCCTCCCGAACTCTGAGTACAGCTCAGAGAGTCTCTTCCTCTTAAGAAAAAGGAAAGAGAAGAGTTTAGAGTACTTTGTTTTGCAATTGGATCTGAGCTCAGCCACAGTAAGCAGACTCTTGAATCCCCTTATTCCAGGACTTAGTTCCTGGATGACATTTCTGGACCCACCCTGGGCCAGAAAGATACATGCTGCTCTAAAGGGAAGAATTCAAACCTGGAAAGATGCACAACCTGGTAACTAAAAAGCCATTAGGCTTTCAATAAGCACCAGAGGTAGCCAGGCAACTGTCACCAGAGGCTTTGGGTGAATTTGGGCTGGCTTCATGTGTGACCTGAAGCTAATGGCCATGAGGAAGAGCCCACATGATTCATTCCTCAATTCCAGTAGCCCAGCACTGACAATAAGGAAAGAAAGTGAAAGATTTTGCCTGGTAATCCAGGCAATTTTCCCATATCTTGCCCTAGTTCATCAGGACCATCCCACCAGGAGTCTATAAGAAGCATGACATTAATGAGCTTGGGAAACTCTCAGTGCTGATACAGCTGCAATGACCAAAACTTAGATCATAACACTCAACTCCCTTTGAATATCTGGAACATTTTCTCAAGAAAGATCAGTTCAAATAAACCCAGACTGCAAAGATTAAAATAAATACATAATCCTTCAATGTCCAGACATTGGTGAATATTATAAACATCAAGAATATCCAGGAAAATATGACATCACCAAACAAATAAACAAGGTACCAGTGACCAATCCTGAAATAATGGAGATATGTGACCTTTCAGACAAAGAATTCAAAATAGCTATCCTGAAGAAGATCAGTGAACTTCAGGACAACACAGAGAAGGAATTCAGAAGCCTATCAGAAAAGTTTAACAAAAAGATTGAATTGAAAACAAACAACAAAAAAAGCAGAAATTCTGGAGCTGAAGAATTCAATTAACAAACTGAGAAATACACCAAAGTTTCTCAGAATTAGTCAAGAAAAAAAGAACTAGTGAGCTTGTAGACAGGCCATTTGGAAACACAACATCATAAAAGAAAAACACAAAAAGAATAAAAAAATAAAGCATGCTGACAAGATCTAGAAAATAGCTTCAAATGGGCAAATCTAAGATTTGGCCGTAAAGAGTGGGTAGAGAGAGAAATTAAGATAGAAAATTTACTCAAAGCAATAATAATAGAACTTTCCAAACCTAGAGAAAGCTACCAATATTCAAGAACAAGAAGATCATAAAACACCAAGCAAATTTAACCCAAACAAGACTACTCTAAAGTATTTAGTAATTAGGCTCCCAACAGTCACTCATAAGGATAAGGTCTTAGGGAAGCAAGAAAAAGATAGCACAAAAAGAAGCTCCAGTACATCTGGCATCAGGCTCCTCAATAGAAACCTTACAGGCCAGGACAGAGTGGCTTGACATATTCACAGCACTGTAGAAAAAAACTTAACCCTAGAATATTATATCCTTCAAAAGCATTCTTCAAACATGAAAAAAGAAAAGACTTTTGCAGACAAACAAAAGCTGAAAGATTTCATAAACATCAGATCTGTCTTGTAAGAAATGCTAAAAGCTGGTCATGAATCTCAAAGAAAAGGAGGTTAATGATCACTAAGAAGTCATCTGAAGGTATACAACTCACTGGTAACAGTAATTACACAAATGTGGAGTACACTCTTGTTATAATCAATGTGCATAAACCACTTACATCCAGAGTAGGAAAACTAAAAGATAAACCTATCAAAAATGACTACAACTTTTTGAGAGATAAATAGTATAAAAATGTATAAACAGAAACAATAAAAAGTCAAAAAACAGGGGCAGAGATGGAGCTATATGTATTTGTAAGCAAAGTTGTGATATGCTTTAAATAATTGGTTACAAAAGGTTTTTTAAAGCCTCATGGTAACAGCAAATTGAAAAGCCAAAAACAGATAGACAAAAAGTAAAAAGTGAGAAATAAAAACACACTAACAGAGAAAATCACTTTGAACAAAGGAAGACAGGAAGGAAGGAAGGAAGAAAAGAAGGAAGAAAGGGAGGGAGGGAGGGACACAAAACAACCAGAAACCACGAACAGCATGGCAGGAATAAGTCTTTACCTATCAATAATAACACTGAATGTGAATAGACTAAGCTCTCCAGTCAAAAGATGGAGTGGCTGAATGGATGAAAAAACAAGAGTCAACTATATGTTGTCTACCAGAAACACACTTCACCTATGAAGACACACAGAGAATGAGAATAAAGGGATGAAAGAAGATATTCTAGGAAAATGGAAGTCAAAAAAGAGCAAGAGTAGCTAGGATTAGATGGAAAATAGAAGAAAAAAGAAAAGAAAATCATTATATAAAATGAGAAGAGGTTCAATTTGGCAAAAAGATGTAACAATCCTAAATATCCATGCACCCAACACTGGAGCATCCAGATATATAAAGTAAAAATCATCAGAGCTACAGAAAGAGATAGACCCCAGTACAATAATTGTTGGAGACCCCTAACAACTATACCTCCACCATTCATTCTCTGTAATTTTCATTATCAGATATCTTAAAAGGACATCTCCATCCCTTACTGAAGTTGTTTCCATACTCATCACCAGTGATCTCCTGATCTAAGCTCAATGCCCCTTTCTACAACCCCTCCTCCTAGTATTTTCTAGGGTACTTGATACTGACAACTTCTCCCTGCTCCTCAGCCTCTCATCTGAGTCAGTTGATCCTACACTTCTCTCTTCTTTCCTCCCCCTCAGTGTTCCTGAGCCTACTTCTCTGGTATCTTCATCTTCCCACACTCTACATGTGGGGAGCCCTCAAGACTCTGCCTTTCAGCCACTGTTCCCCCTCTGGGGTTCTCATCTACATCCATGGCTATAGCCTCTTAGATGGTCTCACAGACCTACATCTTCAACCACAACCACAATCTTAGACTCAAATCCCATGGTTCCATTTGCCTCCTAAACATCTCTATCTAAAATTCCTCAAAGTCAGCACAGCTAAAATAAAACATTACCTTCCTATTATACAAGCCATTTTTTCTCTGTTATTTTTCTAATTTCATTAATGGAACCTTCACTGCCTAATTGTCTTCAATGTCTCTCATTCTTTCCTCCTTCGCTCTCAGAATAACGTTTTCCACACTTGTAGACTTCTTTTGCAGTGTCCCTATGTATGTTCCATCTTATTTTACTCGTCACCACCCTGGTTATGCCTCTAGTCTCCCTGCGTGGATGCCTTAAGTAGCCTCATAAGTACCTTCCACTTCTTTCCAGTGCATTTTCCAATCAGCTTCCCAAATCTCCAGTGGACTGCATTGCCTACCAAATAAACTCCAAATTCGTCACCTTGGAATTTAAGGCACTATGATCTTTCCATGTGACACCTTGCCCTCCGCCAAAAGTATACTTTTCATTTTTTCCTGAGTACCTTCGTGTCTTTCTTAAGACTCTTTTACTCACCTTTCCCCACTCCTTCTTATAAAATCTTACATTTTTATGCCAAATTTAAAGGACACGTCCTTTATTAAGCCTTCTGTGACTAACCCCAGTCAAAAGAATTCTCTACTTAAGGGAGGAGGATGGGTGGAGGGAGGCTAATTGGTTGGACCACACCTATGGTGCATTTTACAAGGGTTGCATTTTACATGTTAAATCTACTAAGTGTAGAGTATAAACGTCTTGACACAATAATTAAGAAAGTGCAGTGAAGGCTATGTTAAATGGTTTGCTTTAAGTATCTCAAATCGTATATAAAATCAGCAATTGCACCCCATAAATGCCTTATTATACACAGCTATGATTTAATTTAAAAAAAATAGGGCAGCACCTGTGGCTCAAAGGAGTAGGGCACCAGCCCCATATATTGGAGGTGGCAGGTTCAAACCCTGCCCCAGCCAAAAACTGCAATAAATAAATAAATATAAAAAATAAATCTCTACTTCCTCTTGTACCTCATTTTTAAGATTATAGTTATTTGTGTATAGTTTACTTCCTCGTCAATAGTTTAAATTCCTTACAAATAGGGATGGCTTCTCCTATAGATTATATTATCCTTCCTAAATAGTTATTGCCTTCCTCATGGGAGAATTATGTTTGTCTTCCCCTGCTCCGTGGCAAGTTTGGTTATAGGACTGGATTTAGCCAATGAAATTTGAGCAAAAGTGATGTGTATCACTTCTGAACTGTCATGTTTCTGCCATCTCTCTTGTTGCCCTCATGAGACAGGCTTGTCCCAATTAGTGGCTGCTCCTTCTTCTCAGATCCCAGAATGAAGACTATGGGGAGGAAGCTGCCCCTAACTCACAGTGGACCGACATTAATACAGATGAGAAATATATCATCAGTTGAGAGTCACTGGAATCTGGGGGCTGTTTGTTACAGCAGCACAACTTAGCCTAAACTGAATCAACTTCTTACCCAGTTCAACAAACAGTTAGTCATTACTTCCACAATTCTGAGAACATACTCTATGCCAAGAGTACTTTAAGTATCATGGAACACATAAAATTTTGTGGAGCAATTATTGTCTTATTTCTAAATAGTAAGGTAAGGCATGTTCTTAAGTTGCTACAGTACAAAGCAACATGTAACCAAAGAGCTACTAGGTTTCAGAGAAAGACAAGATAACAGTACACTGGAGGAATCAGAAAAAGTTACATGAAAAAAAAACTGTCATTTGTTTCTTCTGCCACACTTGGCACATAGTAGGTTTTAAAGATGTGTTTAATAAATGAATAAATTGATAATAACACAGAAGTAAATGAACAGCTAGCTGTAGTCAATAAAGGCTGAGATTTCTATGTTAATAAAATCACTTAATTTGTCACATTGGAGCAAGTTAAATGTTCCAGGGTAAAAGATAATGGGACTTCAGAACTTGTGAGTGGGTGAATTTGCTTTAACTAGATGCCATGGTGAAAGCAATCTTACTCATCGACCCTGGCATCTTCTAAGCTCCAATTATTTCTGGTTAGTCATGTGGCTTTTCATATGACCCACTGTTTCTGGCAGACTACTTAAGCAAGTTTATCTTACAGTCAGCAGCCAAAGGCTTCCTATTTTCAGTTTTATCCTTGACAGGAACCATCAAGCAGAACCTTTGGGGTCTGTGCTTCTGAGTTCACAAGGGCTGGGAGAACTCAGCCCAGGGCTTTGCAATGCATGTACGAGCCTCTCCAAAGCAAGCAGATATAGTCACCTTGAATAACCTAGAACAGAATTTTCAGAAGACATCCTCCCTCCCTAACTCTGATGCATACTTCTGGGATGATTCAAATGATAAATGCCCTTTTCCTGGTTTCATAAATCACAAATTCAGGAATTGGTTAAATAGCTTACTCATGTACCCAATGCTGCAGACAGGAAAATACTGAGTGCAGGAGGAGGGGAGGGCTGCAAGTGAACTCCTGCCCTTTCCCTAATCTAAACAGCAATGCAGAAAAATATCTATCTTAAAGGTCTCTTCAACTCTGAAGTTCTGTGGGTCTATGAAAATATAAAGATTCAAAAGATTTGCCTCTGAGAAGAGGTGAGCCCACTGTCATTTGAACATTTTTCCAAATGATACTGGGATGGAAAACCCTTACCCCTCCATCTGCAAGGTTTTCCTGACTAGGAGGGATAAGCAGGTTTTGAAAAATGCTGGCCCCAGTGGTTACTATAAGGCGACAACAGAAACCTCACAGGCTATGCCTAAGTCCAAGTTACGTCTTCTGATAAACCCAACAGTGTCAGTGTCAGGCGTACCAAAGCGGGTTCTCTCCTTTCGAAGTAGAGGCCATAGTTCAAACCTACTCCATAGCCTGGTCATTCCCTGACTTTAGGCAAGTTGCTTGCTCTCTCTGCACTTCGGTTTTCAGATCTATATATCAACAACCTTCCATGACAGTAATGTTATTTTGTGGATGTGGAAACATCCAGGGCCCAGCAGGTGCTCACGGGAATTCAAGATATGTTAGTTCTCTTTCTCCCAGGACTTCCCTGGAGCCCATTTCAGTTCCTATCTTGTAAACTACTTTACAAACTTTCTTTTATTTTATCTTCGAGTTAAGTAATCATTTTTGTCTATGTTTAATATATTTCTCAGTAAGGTAAGAAACCACACATACAAAATATGGACACGCTAAGATGAAAAAAAATTGCCACATTACCCAGGGTAGAGCCATCGTCTACTTGTAAGCTCACTGACATAGTTTCAGATCTCTCATCATCCCACAAAACCCCCTCTGACCCATGACAACATGGGTTTTGATTCTATGACACAGAACTACTTCCTGGCTCACTTTCCAAGAGCACCCCAGAAGCTTCCAGTCTAGACGTCACAGCTCTATCTTGCCCTGTTTCCATGCCCACGGACCCACCCTGGTTTCTTATCCACTTAATGTGCAGCTTGGCCTCCCCCAACTCCTGCCCTTTCCACCACCCCCTCTCATAACTCCCAAGGGCAGCAGTCCTCTGACACTTGAATGAAAAGAGGTTTCCTCCCCTTCTTTTTTTCAACTGTATCTCTGTATTTCAATATTTCAGATATAATACTGACTGTGTGCTTCACCCCTAACTAACCTTCCATATTCAGGAAGAAGAATGATTTAACCAGTGCAAAGGAGGTCACCCGCAAAGGTCAAGGTTAGGACAGAACTCTCTGCCTTTCTCCATCTCATCCTACCAGTTGGTGGCAGGACCTCTGGTACAGAGCAGGCTCTTCACAAACATTCACTGAGTGAAGTGTTCAATGAGTGAATTCTCAGTTTTCTCCACTGAAAGTTGAGGATGACACTGGCTCCTTTCTGAAATAGGTCCACCCTTAGAAAATATCTTTCCTTCCCTACCACAGTTGTCTTCCTTATTCAGCACTGGACTATTACTCAGGAGTCTGTGTTTAGTTCTGCTGCTCTGGCGTGATAAGACTTGACAATGCACACCCAATATGCACATGCACATACAATGAAATATTTTCCAACTATTTCAGAAGCTAGAGCAGGAAAGCAAACGGAAAACGTCGGTGACAGTCTCACTCGATGAGAAGGCAGAGGAAGGAAAGTGATTACACCAAGGCTCAGTGCGTTAGTGTTATGACTTATTAGGCGCTATGATAAATCTAAGTCCATTGGAACCTTACAGAAAAGTTCCCAGAACCACACGGGAAAGGGAGGGCAGATATTATCATTTCCATTTTGCCTTTGAAAAATTGAAAGCTCAAATAATTTAAAGTAAATTTTCCCACATTAGGAACGTGATAAGTGGTGGAGCCCAAACTAGGGCCCAGGTCTTCTCTTTCTATGTAAGAATTAGTCCTTCTGCTATCAATCATCATCTGGTTCACATGTAAGGTATTTAACCCTTCACGTTGACTACAGCTTTTTTGAATGGGCACATTCTATCCATTTAAAAATCCTGCAGGCAGAACTATGTTATATTCATATTAATATTTGATCCCCTACATCTAAGCACAATTTCTGTCACAAAATAGAACCTCAATGATATTTAATAACAATATCATTTTGATGAATAAAATAACATTTTTAAGAAACAGCAGCTGCAATCAGCAAGGTAGATAGGATATTTACTGTTTCCCAAACAAGGATGAAAATTTTGTTTCTTAATAACTATCTCCTCAACTTCATCTGAGCAAAAAAAAAATTTTTTTTTTTTGAGACAGAGCCTCAAGCTATCCCCCTGGGTAGAGTGCCATGGCATCACAGCTCATAGCAACCTCCAACTCCTGGGCTTAAGCGAGTCTCCTGCCTCCGCCTCCCAAGTAGCTGGGACCACAGGCACCCGCCACAA
>CAUYQV010085260.1:0-46678 GCA_963574575.1 Galagoides demidoff | reverse complement strand
GCCTTAGCCAATTGAGCCACAGGCGCCGAGCCCACTTGTTTTTTTCTTATTAATTAGTCTGAGTTCTCTGTGGATTCTAGTTATCAAACCTTTGTGAGAAACATAACCTTCAAATATCTTCTCCCATTCTGAGGGCTGTCTGCTTGCTTTACTTAGTGTGTTCTTGGCTGTGCAGAAGCTTTTCAGTTTTGATCAGATCTCAGTAATGTATTTTTGGTGTTACTTCAATTGCCTGGGGAGTCCTTCTCATAAAATAGTCTCCCAGACCAATTTCTTCAAGTGTTTCCTCTGCACTCTCTCCAAGTATCTATGAGGCACATTTTTAAATCTTCTTTCAAGTATTCTAGCCATGATTGATATTTGCTTTTAGTATTGTTCACTGCAGAAAATCTCACTTCGCACAAATATGATGGGAACAGAAAGAGTACTTCTACTCACTTTTTTGTAATGTTAGGAAATTCACCCTTGAGCGATAACCAAAAGGTTGTAATATCTGTTGTTGAATGTTTTAATTGCAATCCTCTGTCATTTCTTATTTCTGTTAATTCTTCCTCTCTATAATATTTAAATTTGCTGATGTACACACACTTAAAGCAAAAGGATTTCTCATCCAATCCAGAGATGTTATGTCAAGGGTAAGTGCAGGAAAATAACTTTTCAAAATTGGCGTACAATAAATCTAGTTAGTAAAATCTATTCAATAAGATTTTTATCCAGTTTACACCTTTTCGCTAGTTCTAATATTTCTCCTGGATTTTCTCTTTTAATCCCTTCCTTCCAGAGCAGTAATTTTTTTCTGAAAGCATTAATTTTATCTATAGATGTGAGAATATTTTCATGTTTTCCCTGAATATAAGAGTATTCAAACGCTGAAATAAATCTTTAAGAAATACAACTTTATTACAATAAATCTTATCACAAAGTAAGTCAGTTATTTAGAATGTTGTATTAAAAAGGTTGATACTTCTTTCAATTCATAAAATCTTGATAGAATTCTTCCTTGAGATAACTATCTCACTTTCATATGCACTAAAAGATATGTATGAGCATCCATTGAGGACCATAATTGTGCAAATAATCTTGATAGCAATGACCTGCTTTTTATATAATTAATAACTTTAATAGTGTTTTCTAGGAACTTTTGTATTTCAGGCACTAATGACTTTGATACTAGCACTCACTTCTCTGTGTGAAAAAGAGTGTGTACAAATCATTTTTGGATTCCTTTTTTCATAAGTATAATAAATCCTTTTATACCTCCAGACATAGATAAGACTCCATCCATACAAATACTTATGCAGGAATACCAAGACAAGTTATTAGAATTAAAGTAATTATCTATCAAATCAAATATATCTTGGCCCTTTGTTGTTGGTTGAAGTGGTTGGCAAAAGCTGTTCTATGATTTCTTCTTTATAGACAATCTACTGAATGCTTAAAGTTGGGGGTTTTTACCAATGATATCAGAGGGTTCATCCATCTGAATTGCAAACGTGTTTACTTCTTTGAGGTGAGGTACTACTTTAAATTCTATATTTTCAGATAAATTCTCAACATGCCAGAAATTATATTATCTGAAAGCAGAATTTTTAAAATTTTCTTTTGTTTGTTCTTCTCCAAACATTGTTTTTACAATTGCATAGCAGACCAATTTAATAACAGATTCTGTAATTGTAGGAGATTTCATTTTCCTTGCTATGGTTTCTGCAACTGTGTAACTCATGTCTTGTGCTTTATCTGACATCATTGCATATTTGGTCCATATTTTTGCTTGTTTAGTATTACTAAGTACAAGTCATTCAAAATATTCCACCAGATTTTCAGACAAGTGCAAATGTCTGGTTTGTAAATGTCTCTTTGGTTTGCTAAGAACCACAGCTTCATTTGCTAATGTTTTGCCACAAATTACACATATGGAATGTGGTGGATTTTCTTTACTTCATATGAAACCAAATAATAAATAGTCTTCATTATATTGATAACTGTTTTTTATTTAGTTGCCCATGTACTTGATGGAGCAATATTTGACACACTAGCATCATTTTCTGATTTTCTCATTCATTTCAATTGAATGGTAACAGAAATAAAAAAAGTCAATAAAAATAAGTAAATAAACAACTCATACTTTAAAAAAAGAAATACAGGTATTAATTAAACATGCTTAGAATATTTTCAAAACTAGGACTTGCAAGGTAATTGTGTCCAGTTACTTCACTGCTTCAAATGTAGATAGAACTATATGGCACATTCCTCAGGAACTACACCTCCTATTTCATGCACATCGAGGGATTGCTGAGTTACACGGCTTCATTCACTTCTGATTATTTCAACAGGAAGATGTCAACATCTATCCGTGTTCATTGGCAACTCCTTGTCAAATCGTGCTATCTTTGGACACATTGCAAAACTTTATTTTTCAAGGCTTACACCCCACCCACTGTAGAAATAAGCCAGTGTTTATTTATTATGCCAATAGAAGGTTTATCTATTATAAGTATGATATACTTGCATAATTAATTTAAAGAGGTTTTAATTTTGATATGTACACTTACTGTGCTTTGAAGTGCTTTCGAAAATAACTTAATTAATTATCTTTAAAGAAATTTCTTGGCACACCTGAGATCCTCTAATGGTACAACAGTGGGCCACAGCACTGGGCGCTCTACACGTGCCTCACTGCCCTGTCCTTACTGTCTAAAGATGAGTAAAACTCTCAGCTATTTTCAGTCCCCTTACACTGGTACATCAGGAGAGGAAACTGGGAGTTTGGCCCTCATGTTGCCATCATTGGCCTGTGACCTGTGCCTTTGCACAGGACTCCCCACTTTGAAGGGGAGGTCTCCCCACTTTATTTAAAGCTCTGCTCAGAAGGTCTTCCACTTTGTTTGAAGCTCTGCTGTTGCCATCTTTAAATTTTTATCACTTTTACCTGCGGTCTTCTGTTTTTTAAGTCCCATGAGGACAATAGAGCAGAGGAGTGCTTGCCATATGTGGCTGTAAGATTTCCTCCAGCCCCATTTCCAGGTAGTGTTCAATGTGCTCCTTATACATAGAAATCCAGAGGATACATGATGTGGGTGAGTTCTGTGGGAAAACTAATTGAATATAAGATAAGCATCTTATTGAAACTGCAACCATATAGTCCAGAAGGGATGACATAGACGGAAAGAGAAAGATAGGGTAACTCGTAAATCCTTTTTCTTTTTATCTTTCCTTACGTATCCATAAGCTGAAGGTGGAGAATGTTGGTAGGATATGGAAATAACAAAAAATGAGATGACAGTGGTTGAATTAGTTCTGTGCAGTGTCCCCACTCTTTTGGTAAGAATAAAATGCATCCTCAATGTATGAGCTACAAGATGCAATTTGCATTATTTTGATGGTTCTTCGTATGACTTCAGGGCTCTTCTATTTACATTTAGGACTAGCATTGCACAATATAAATATTGTATTATATTACAAGATAATAGTAAAATTTGTGCTAATAATTTAACATTTTACTTGTTCTTTTTACTTAGTAAGACAGTATATAGCAAATAAAAACACCATGAGGATAGAAAGAGAGAGAAACTATGGAGAAAAAGAAAACAACTTTATTTAAAGGAATTTTTTTTTCTATGTTGCAAAAGAAAAGCCTGTATTTCATTTTGCACGGGGCCCCACAAATTAGGTAGTGGATTAGTTGAGGATCCTTGAAAACCTTCCTTAAGAGGGATACAAGGGATTTTAATTTTAATTGCACGATTTTACTATTAATGTATTTATTTTAAAAATGGAAAGCACATAGAGCAAAATACTATGCTATTTATTATATTATTCTCTAAAATTTTCTGTGCGTTTGAAATATTTCACACCCAAATCCCTCATTTACTGAAGTGATGGAATGAACAATGGCAAGAAATACGCAGAAGAAGTAGGCCTATAACACAGGCAATAAGTGCACTTGAGAGAGTAAGCCCCGTGCTCCCCTGCTCATTGTCATGTGTCTTACCACGGTGATCTTCTGGGAGTGGTATTCCAGGGTCAATTGCAATAAGGATGCTGCCTCAGCTGCAATTTTGTAATCCTCGTTAGAAAGTTTCATCAGGAGAGTCCACACAAAGTCAGTCAGCAAGGTGGGAATTAAGGTTTGTCCTACTTTCTGCAACCAAAACAGAGAGTCATGGCCTCAGGCCTTACCTACCTCAATATATGAAACACAGCTAAACTCATGAATTATAAGGGAAGCTCCAGGGCCAAGTGGAGTCCTCTCCAACTTCTATGCACCTTATGCATCTTTGCCATCGTGGGCCCCTTCCTCCATTAAAAAATATTGAAAATTGGCTCAGCGCCTGTAGCTCAGTGGTGCCAGCCACAATGCTGAGGCTGGTGGGTTCAAGCCAGGCCGGGTCTGCTAAACAACAATGACAACTACAACAAAAAAATACCCAGGCATTGTGGTGGGTGCCTGTAGTCCTAGCTACTTGGGAGGCCGAGGCAAGGGAATTGCTTAAGCCCAAGAGTTTGAGGCTGCTGTGAGCTGTGATGCCAGAGCACTCTACCGAGGGCGACATAGTGAGACTCTCAAATATATATATATGAAATTATACTTCACAACAGTGTTGGTATAAAAATGACTACAATCTAAATGGAATTATATTTAATTTTTTTCTTCTGATTTTAAAGCAATTCAACAGGTCAGATATTATCGTGAACTTCTTTAGCTTTGGAAATGAGTTTGCTCAGATCAGAGACAAACGTGAGTAGTAGAAGAATCAGGAGGGGATAGGGTGAGAAAATCAAGGTGACTCAAAGGCATGGACCTGCTCTTTCCCAGAGAGGGATCCGGAAACGGGAAGAGGTACAATGCCTGTATGTCCATGATTGAGGTGTAAGAATTGCAATTCAAACCATCCTTTTTAAAAGTTAGATTAGAAGAATGCCCATGGATCATAAAACTTGAACACAATTACAAGCCTACAGATCTCTCAGATAAAGAAAGATAAATGAGCCAAATTTTCCCTTTTTTGCCTTAATATGAAAAAGTAAAAGTTAATCTCCCAAGAGCAGAAGGTACTCATTATCCCCAAGAAAGCTTTTCCGCATCCTCTTTGAAAGGGCAGAGTATTGTTGTTTTTTGTCAATGGGGGGAGAACTGAGGTCTGAGTGGGTATAGGTGGCCAGCAGCCCCTCTCCTCCTGGCCAGGGGAGTGAGATACGATAATCTTAGAAATCTATGGAAGGAAATTAAAGGAAGGTAACCCAGGATTAGGGAGGCGGACTGAATATCCTAAGTAGTCCATCCTACTTTGAGAAAGACAGATTGAACTTTGTCAGATGCTGATTTAAAAAAAATCATTGGAAGGGGGATTATTCTTTTTTGAATATTTGTTTACTCAACAGAAGGATTTTACTTTCATACCTACCTTAAAGTTATAGAAGAAGCAATTCCCATGTAAACTTAGAGCTAGTGTTAGAAGTTTCTATCTGGTAAAGGTACAGCAATGACAGCAGGTAACATCAACTGATAGCATTTGCTTTATGAAATACGGTCTGCTCCTAACTCTCCAGGAATACATCAGGCACAGGGGATCAGCTGGACTCCCTCCTGGTCATCTTTACCTCCTGCTGCTTCTCACTATTACACTGAGCTGTTACATGTTCTTTATGCTACTTGTTTTCATTGCTACATAATGTAATCTCAACACGATATTCCACAATTTCTCGTTTATTCCTCTCTGTTTGTATACACATTTTTTTTTAAATCTTACATCTCTAAAGAACTTTTCTCAAATGGATATATTATTTTTGGCCCATTTTTATAAATTCATGAGTGAGGACACTTAGGAGGTGCCCAAAGTTCTGGCTTCTCTGACACACTCTGGAAGAAGAGTTGTCTCGGGCCACACATTAAACACAGAAATATGAATGAAGGCTGATGAGCGGAAGAAAGGTCTGAGCAACATGTAATGGTGTTTGGCTTCCAGCTCCTTTGAGTGGAGGCCTCGCAGCTTTACTACCATCTGCACCCTTTGGACTTTGTTTTTTGGCTCTGGCCCTATTGGTCTCTTTAATACAAACTTGGATTCTCTCAACCCAGGCATCCCTTTCACTTCTGAGACCCCCACCTTTGGGTTGTCCAGCCACTGCTCCTGTATGCAGAATTAGTGCAGGGCTGCTCTGGTGTCACAGTTGGGAACTAATATAACAGGTCATGAACACAAAGACCCGGGCACCTTCCCCAAACCCAAGGATTTTCAAACCTGATGAGCCTTAACTCAGATGAGAGAGGAGGCCCGCTTGGAGGTGGTGACGGGTAGTCTTCTGAACCACATGGAAAAGGCCCTGTGGGAGCTGCCACACTGAGGCTCACCATCCCCCTGTTCACTAGCCTGGGGTCACATAGGGTTTCAGTGCCAGGATCCCAGATGGAGGATGGGTGGAAGAGGAAGATCGGCAAGTAAACCTGCACGGATGCCTGGTTTCTTCATGGAAATGGAGAACTTTATGGTCAAACAGGCTTGTGATTTTTACAAGGATATGGGTAGAAATAGTCCTTGTTTTTGGAAAGAGGTGCCAAAATCATATGCATATTTAACCTATGCTTTTTGACCATATCACGTGACACCCAAGGCTTCTCTTATCTCCTCTGTCTCCCACAATCCCAGTGCCCTCAGCCATGAGGGGAGAGGGCACTGCTTTAGGAGAAGACTTCAGACCTTTCTATCTCAGAGACGATCTAGCCTGGAGGGCTTCCCTGGCAGTTGTACTGGCTACTGGCTCATTGTATGTGGCTAGAAGGCCATCTGCTGGACAGTCCCACCTGGGACCCAGGGCTGGGTGATGTCCTTTGAAGAATGTGGGGGAATATATACAGCCCTAGAGACTCCTGATTTTCTTTCTTTTTTTTTTTTTTTTTTTGAGACAGAGCCTCAAGCTATCCCCTGGGTAGAGTGCCATGGCATCACAGCTCATAGCAACCTCCAACTCCTGGGCTCAAGCGAGTCTCCTGCCTCAGCCTCCCAAGTAGCTGGGACTACAGGTGCCCGCCACAATGCCAGGCTATTTTTTGGTTGCAGCCATCATTGTTGTTTGGCGGGCCAGGCTGGGGATTTGAACCCGCCACCTTAGGTGTATGTGGCTGGTGCCTTAGCCAATTGAGCCACAGGCGCCGAGCCAAGAGAGTCTTGATTTTCTAAAGGATTGGGACAGAGTAAAAACTACTTACTTGGTACTGAGGTAAACTGTTGTATTGTCTTGTTGTATTCTTTTTCATTTAATATCTCCTTTACACAACAGAGCTATTTTTATAATAAGTTGCACTGTCATTATGATGTTTGCAGAGTAAATCCTGATCGTGCTGAAACACGTGTTAAGTGGTGACTGTTAATTTTGCTAAATAAGCAGAAGGTCTCCATTTTTAGTGAACGGTTCATTATTTGTTAGTGAAACAAAAAGAAGCATAACTAGAAAATACCTACCTCATTTGCAATGTATAAGGACTAACTAAAATAATATGAATTGTTATATTTGGGGGTGATAGGCATTTTTATTAGTTGAGATGAAAATCAAAAAATCAGATGTTCTATACATCATTGTCCTTTGCCTCACTGTACTTTAAAAAAAGGAAAAATATTTCTTAAAATATAAAGTTTGTTGAAACAAGTTGCCCCTAAGAGTAGTAATACATTCGAAGCAAAAGCTGTAGGATAAAGAGGGAGCTAAGTTACCTCAGCAATTTTATCTTTGTCCTGGAATAACTTGGGCTGGATTTCTATATCAGACGGAACAGGCATGATGCAGTAACTTCCATGCAAGGGGTGTTTAAACTTTTCAATATCTGCTGGATTGAGAAAAAATCATTTTAAGTTTTTATTTGATCACTGGTTTCTTCTGTCATATTGCTATTTCCAATTTCCTTTTCTTGTTCATTCTAGAGATCTGAATATTTTTCTGAGTATTTAACTCTATGCTCATAATTAGTTACATAGAATAGTATGATGGCACCAACCTAGAGTTTATAAAGTGTTTAGGAGAGGTCATATGAAATATTCATGAAGGACATAAGTAATTTTAATAGATTGACCAGATAGCAAACATATTTAGAACATCAAACGCATTGGTCAGTGCCCTAGAAAAGCTGTGCTAAGCTGGAAGGTCTAATTGGTGGGAGAGCAGACTTGGAGGCATTTTGAAAAGTGCTGAAAGGCTGATCATGGTGGCTCACCCCTGTAATCCTGGCACTCTGGGATGCTGAAGCTGATGGATGACTTGAGCTCAGGAGTTCGAGACCAGCCTGAGTAAGAGTGAGATCTCATCTCTACCAAAAATAGAAAAATTGGCTGGGTACTACTTGGGAAGCTGAGGCATGAGGATCATTTGATCCCAAGAGTTTGAGGTTGCTGTGGGCTATGATGACACCACAGCACTCTACCAGGGGGACAGAGTGAGTCTCTTTTCTAATGAGAAGAGAAGAGAAGGGAAGGGAAGAGAAGGAGAGGGGAGAGGAAGTAGGGGAGGGGAGAGGAGAGGAGAGGAATAGTGTAAAGGCACTCAGTAAAAGCTTCAGGTGCGGATGGCTTTAGTTACAGATGACATGGATTTTAAATGGTTTTTTTAAAAAAATATATTTATAGAGATGTAACTGGGCATATAACATATTTCAAGAGTACAACCTGCTAAGTTTTTGTATATGTATATACCCATGAAAACACACCACAGTTAAAAAAAAAAAAAAGAATGTATCCATTGCCTCCCAAAGCTTCTTCATGTCCTTTTGAAACCCCTCACACCTACTCCCTATACCTAGTCCTTGATTCTAAGGCAACCATTGATCAATCTGCTTTCTGTCAATTTGTATTTTCTGAGTTTATATAAGGGAAGTGATACAGTATGCACTTCTTTTTCATGGCATCTTTCACTCAGCAAAACTATTGATATTTATTCCTGGTGGCATTTTGTTTTCTGTTGCCCCAGGCTAGAGGGCCTTGGGGTCATCACAGCTCACAGCAAACTCAAGCTCCTGAGCTCAAGTGAGCCTTCTGCCTCAGCCTCCCTAGTAGCTGGGACTGCAGACGCCTGTCACAACCCCTGGCTAATTTTTCTATTTTTGTTAGAGACGGGGGTCTTACTCAGGCTGGTCTTGAACTCCGGAGTTTAAGGAATCCTCCCACCTATTGAGACAAAACTCTGAGCACTTCACCCCATTACTTATGCATTATGAAACTTTAAATTCCAGCTCATAGGCATAGGCGATAGTGCTTGCCTTTGTGGGCTCACTGTTTTGTTTTGTTTTCCTGTATAGATCTCTGGAGGGGTGTGTGAGTGTGCACGTGCACACTTGTCTCTCTTACTCTGCCCTTTGAACTCTAGCTGTCCTAACCTCCTTGTTCTCCCAGTCCTGTCTCTTCAGTTTGTGAGACCTTTGGATTATCTTTCTTTGTGCTAGAGGTTAGAAACTTACTCCATATAGTAAGATCCGGTGATAGTAGATCCCTCCTTATTTGTTCCCACTTTCCCATCTCTCAAGAATAATTTTAGTCTATTATTTGATTCCAGTGAATTGAGAATCAAATGTGTATTTTAAGGTTGCTTCTTAGAACGGTAAATGGAGTAAATTTGTTTTCTGTTATTATATCTTGGACAACCATAGACGTAGACCACAAATATTTTTAAGCTTTGTTCTTACGTAGGGTTAAGTTACTTGGAAACAGTTTCAGACACTGTTTTTATGCTTTCTCAGGCAAGCCACAGAAGCATTCACTTTAGTCTTGGGCAGATTTTTCTCCACTATTAAAGAATCTTCAGAGTATTTGATTGAATGCCCCAGTAGAGAAAAAATATATACCTCATTTTTGAAGGCTCTTTGGTAAGCTCCCATTCCTCTTTCTCTTGCATTTCTGTACCCATCATAACACTTCACACTAACCTAAGCACATTACTCCGTAATTATTGAAGAACCAGCTATTATTAGAATTTCTTGACAATGGTTAAACATTAAAAGAAACATATTTTAGAAAAGGGAGCTATAGATCTTGGGGAAGGATTTAGGAATTCACAGACATAGAGTTGTCTTGGGACCCATAAATAGAACAATTAGGGATGAATTATTAGTAACTCTGAGAAAACATAAGGAAGCATTCTTACCAGTCTGACACTTGGCAATGTGAAAGACATGGTACAGTCCCAGTGAAGCTTGTTGTGTGATTGTGGGATCATCATGGAAACACAAGAGTGACAGTTCTGCCGCCAGGACACCCAAACAGGGTGCATCAACACTTCTCTGATGGAGAGACAAAGGGAAGTGCATTTGCTCTGCGGAGTCCACGCTGTCTGCATCTGATCCTGTTATCTGTATATCAGACTAGGAGTAGAGGATCAACTTCCGAGTTTCTAAACTCCGTAATCAAATCCCGGATTGTTAGCGAGCCTCAGTTTCCTCGTCTGTCCCACCAGCAACAGTTATTGTGAAGAGTAAGGAGGAAACATTCACGATAAGAAGTTAAGTTCCCAGCAATGTTTTAAACTCAGAGTGTTTGCTTCTGATGTCAAAGCTACAGATACATTTATGGATTTCTCATTACAAGGTTTCTGACATAGACACTGCTAAATATTTATGTTGACTAACTTGTTTAGCTAAATGAAATCCAAATAGAGAAGGGAGTAGAGACACAGACGAGAGGGGATGTTTGAAGACAATTGCTTTTATGAAGGTGTTACTATTTATCAATTTTTTGTGTCTCTCTTTTTTTCTTTTATGAAGGTAATGCCATTTATCGATTTTTTGTGTCTTTTTCTTTTTTTAAAACAAAGAAGGGCTCTGCCCACATGGAGGTTTGGCAAACTGATGGCATAGCCTGCAAGGTGTTCTCGTCTCTAAGACAAGTGACTGGTTTGATGATTGGAGCAGGAGTTGGTGCTAAGGGAGGTCCCAAGGCCTGCACCTGCTTCTTTGTCTTCTTCCAATCTTACTCCTCAGTTGGCTTGACTTTCTCTCTCTCTCTCTCTTTCACACACACACACACACACACACACACACACACACAGGATTTCCTAAGGAGGAACTCTGACATGTTGTCATGGGTTAAGGCCATAACTGAATTGGAATGTTAGGAATGATGGTCTCAGTAGCAGAAGAGAAGATTATAAATCTCTGTCTTCTATGAATGTTGTACCTGGATTAAGGCTGGCCTGAGACTTCTGCTTGCAAGAGGCCTATGTCTTAGGAGAATCCAGAAGTAGACATGAGGAGCTATTCTCTAGGGAGAAATTATCACTTTCCTTGGATATCCTATTCTTTAGATTTGCATTTTAGGTTTCTTTCTCCTATCTGATGGCACGTTCTTTAAAACCACCTTTGTATGGGGGCCTAAGTAAGAAGGATGAGGAGTTCTCTCTACTGGGCATGATCGCAAGGGAATACTTGCATAGCTTAGGTCACTGAAGAAGCAGCGTAGCCCACTTATAGGAGATTGGCCCTGAGGCCTTACTGTATTTCACTCTTTGCCTCAAATGTCCCCTCTGATTATCTCTTCTCGTGAATTTGTGGATTCCTGTAGGTGTTATTGTGAGTGAAGCTTCTAGTAGTCACTTCTATTGAGTTTGCCAGACATGATCTGTCTAGGCCCATGTCTCTAGCAGAGTAGATGTGGCCTTGTCTAGATTGCATTTCCACTTACTTTCATCAACTGAAAAGGCATGTGCGGGGAGTGGGGCTTGTCTAAGACAGGCCCAGAGAGGAGTAAGCAGTATAGAATGTGGAACATGCTGATTATACCTTGCACTGCCCCAGCGGAAGTGTGCCAACCCCAGGTACGCCTCCTCCAATGCCAGACTGAACTTTTTCAATATGATATACCCTGATTTTATAGAAAATCTATTCAAGTGCTACAAAAAAGTGAAAGGTAAGACAAGAAGAAAAGTAGTTTCTCAGTATTCATTCTTAAGTCCAAGTCCTCCTGCTTAGTCTTCTGGTTCTTTCTTCCTGGATCAGTTCCTTTTTATAGATTTGGCCTCTACACTTCCCTGTCTTAATAATAATGAGAAGATTCCAGAGGCAACCACTTCTGAGATTTTAGATGCTTCTATATAGATTCATATAATATGTAGCTTTTGGTGTCTGGTTTCTTTCACTTACTTTAATGTTTTTAAGGTTTAATTATGTTATAGCATATCTCAGACTTCGTTCTTGTTTTGGCTGACGAATATGACATTGTATGAATATACTACATTTTGTTTATTCATCTGCTGGTGGAAATCTGTGTTGTTTCCACTTTTTGGCTACTGTAAATTTTGCTGCAACAAATGTGTGTGTATAAATTTTTGTCTGAATGCCTGTTTTAAATTCTTTTGCATACCTAGGATTTCTGGGCCAGATGGTAATTCTATATTTAACTTGTTGGAGAAGCACTAAACTAGCCCTTGTATTTTTATTTTTGCATTACTGACTTGACAGCAGTCACAGTAGCACATTTCTGGTTTTTAGGGTGTAGTCTATTGATAAATTCTGAAGGTGGAAAATCAGTAATATGCTCTCACGGTGGCTAAATAAAATTGTTAAATGCATAGATGCTCGTTTTGGTTATATTTCCTTTGGGCATATATATGTGTCTTCTCTGCTCTTTTCTGAGAGTAAGTTCTATCTGTACCCCCAAATTATCTTTCTACTTTTGACAGTGATTTTTTTCTCTTTGTTTACCTTTTACGTGGAGTTTTTTTTCAAGTGTCACCAATTGTGGTTGTCTCTTCCTATTTAAGAATGTAATGCTTCTTTGTGTGTAAGCAAAGCTTCTTACCTAGTAGTATACTTTGGGGTAGAGTAGTTGGGGTGGGCGAGGCTGGGGTCATGTTGAAGCGTATCTAAACAGAATGCAAGATTCTTTTCTCAAAGAAAGATCTTAGATTTTGTCTGCCAATGTGTGTCAAGGGAAATGGGAGGCAACATACATGCTTCTGTATACACTTTCAGTGAATCCTTTTAATCAGTGTGTATGTTTCAGCCCTCCTTGGACTCCCACTCTTCCTCAGTAATGGCCTTTCCAGACTCCACTTTCCCCAGGACAAACTGCCTCCCTTTTCAGTGGTCCCTCAGCCTAATGGTTATGGTCATGCCATTCAAATACTCTCCCAGGCTTTATCAGTTACCATCTGTTCTGTCTTCTAAAAGTTTATCCTCATCTCTAGCCCATTGAAAATCCTTTACCAATTCTCTTTGTTACTGTTCTTTTTTTTTCTTTCTCATTTTGTGAGGACTCTGGAAGGAGAGGAGAGAAATACATTTGTACAATTTGTTATCTTTAGCTGGAACATCCCCATCCATCTTTCAATACTGATGTGCCAAAGGAACAAAACTGGGAAAAAATCTTTTTCTGTAAATGCTATGACATATTTAGTTCACATTTCTTAGTCGGTTGAAAATTAAATAGTTTAATTGAAGGAAAAAATATTGTTTGAATATGGGAATTTCTCTACCCTGATGAGCGCATGGATCATGGGGCAGGCGGACTGTCACCTTAAAACCTATTTCTGAAGAACACAAATGCGAGTCGGGATTGTTCAATAGGACCAGGGCCTCTGATACTCTGGACGACCTGGCAAGCGTGATTATGAAGACAAATGTCTAGTCAATGTCTCCATGTAGAAACAGTACCACTAAAACAAAACAGGTAGTTATATTTAGAAAAGGGCAGAACAAACATCCATTGATTACCTATAATGTGTCTGATACTAAGGTACGTAGATCAGGCCTGTAGGAGTCTCAGCTTTTAACTTGTTAATAATATTGTTCAGTTGCTTTATTTTATACATTTGTCTGTCCCCCCTTTTAATTTCACTGACTTAATCATCTTTAGAAGACATCACTTTAAAGAGAAAGCTAACTTAGTGACGTTTTATGCTTCTAAGACTATTTATTATAAGTTGATCGATTCTGGCTCTTAGTTTCAATGCTCTGGAAAATGCTGATGTACTTCCCCCTGGTGGCAGTCAGTGAGCATTGCAGAACAGACTGCTCACCCAAACCTGTCAACTGCTGGCAACCCTCAGCTAATAATTTATGGGAGGCTTCTCCTACATATCTGCATTTATACATTTATTCTTTCTCAGTTGAAGAGCGGAAACTCACTACAGTAAAGTTTATTCACACTTATAGACAGATTGAACTTGCTAAAGTAAAAAAAAGCGACAAGAGGAAGAGGTAATAGAAGACCAACTTCTGAAATGTCTTACGTGCTACTTGAGTGCCATTCATATATATGTATGAATGTATATGTGTATATGTATTTATGTATATACACTAAAAAACAGACAGAATAATGTGAATTGGGCTTAAGTCAAAAAGTTGCCATCAAATGCTTGCTGAGGGCATAATATGTGTTGGGAACTGTGTAGAAAATAGCCTTGAGTGGTGAACTTCACCTCAAGTCTCACTTACAAAATTTTTATGATGAAACTTCTGGACATTTGAATGGACAGATACAGAATTTTAAAAGTAGAAATAGACTGATTCCCCAAATGAGAGAATCATAAGATTAGACAAGCTACTCAATCTCTCTTTTGGACTGAAATAGGGGATCAGAATGATACAAACAGTATCATGGAATGTATCCCCCCAAATAAATAAGTTACAGTATGTTCCAAAGATTATTTTAAACAAAATTGTAAAAATTTAAATATGTTATAAGGATGATGTAGATTTTTGTCTCAACATGTCTGGAGACTTTATTTATAATAGGTAGTAGAAAATGGATATGTAAAGATAGTGTCATGAATGTGTGGTTCTGACCCTTTTCACTTGTATCTCCTTTTGAAATGAGTCAAGCAATTATTAGAGTATGTTTAATAATCACTGTGAGGATAAATTGGGAAACAGAGGCTGAATATGCTGTGTCCAAAAGAGAGAAATAGGGGCGGCACCTGTGGCTCAAAGGAGTAGGGCGCCGGCCCCATATGCCTGAGGTGGTGGGGTCAAACCCAGCCCCCGGCCAAAAAAAAAAAAAAAAAACTGCAAAAAAAAAAAAAAAGAGAGAGAAATTTTCTGAAGTTTCTGGGGAGACTGGCAATGAGGTCCTTCAAGGTACAGACAACTTCAGTACATATTAACAGTTATGAGCTACCTGTTTATATATTCCCTGAAAGGTAAGATTAAAAAAATCTTATAATATCCTAATGTTTGTGAAGGTATGTGGAGACAGATACTGAAATGGTCACAAGAATGCAAATTAGAAGACAATTGTGTAGTCCTAAACTTTCACCTATCATATTTTTTGACCTGACAATTATCTTTGTAAGCATTTCTAAGTACATACTCACATAATTGCACAAAGATAACCATTTTTGTATTGCTCAAGGCAGAAAATATTAAAATCAACATCCATCAGCTGAAACATAAATAAGCAGATCATAATATATCAAAACTATGGGATATATACTGTGCTTGAAAGAAATAAATCTATGTATATTGACATGAAAGTATCTGTAGAATATATTAGTTAGTGAAAAAACAAATCAAACAACTATATGTAAAAATGATGTAACTTTAGTAAAGAAAATTTAATAATAAAGCTATAGATCTCAGTGGGTGCATGGATATGCAGGTGTGTACATAGAAAATGGTTTGGCAGGACACATATCATACCAGCATGGCTAAGCATAGGGTTGAGGTAGAGAAGAGAATAAAGGAAGACTTATGCTTTCTCTCTAGCATGTTTTAGAATGAAAGTACTAGAAAGTTACTCATATAAGTTGAAAACAAATAACATTTTCAAAATGTTAAAAAAAGATAAATAAGAAGGAAGATAAGGATGGGAGAATTTATAAAGTTACAAATAATGTTGATTCTGTTGATTGCAGTCCATATAGGAGAATTCAGAGAGTCAGCAAGAATCTGGTATGGACATGTTCGTAATGTTTGTGTAAACATAATACAGCTTAGTTGTTTGAGAAACATCACTCTGATTAATACGAAGTCATGTAGAATTCTGACTCCTTTCTCAATCCCCCAACCTACCAGCCCAATAACTCCAAGGAGACATCTAGTGTCCTCAAGACCCAAGACATGGAAAGTAGCACCTACAGAAATGCAGTCTTCAGAATTAGGTGGCATTATTGCACTTGTGACTTACATATCCCTTGACTTTCTTGGATGCAAAACTCAACACTCTGCTAATGATCATTACTATTCTGTCTTGTAGGTATGAACTGTCTTCACTCATCCACACGGTCATTTCCTGTTGGAAACATAAAAATTATATTAAAATCATGGTATTTCTGTTTCCTGAAGTCCCCTTCTTTCATCTCCAACTTCACCAATTCAAGGGCCCTCATAGTTTCCTAATTATTTCATACTTAACCATCTTTTATCTCAAAAATATATACATCAGGCATCGCGTATTCTCCTTATTTACTATAGTAAATATATCTGGGTTTTACTGTAAGTAATTCTGTTCAACAAGTATTTACTGTCACCATCCACTATAATAACTGGAATACCTGCTGTTTTGTCTCATCTTTTTCTGAAAAAGTATTTATTCTCCCTTTTAAATCTCGAACTCTGCTTCTCAGCTTTACAAGAGCTTTGAAGTCCTATCTGACCCTGAAATGTCTTATCCTAGAATTCCTTGGCAAACTCACTACCCAGAAATATGCTAGCTCATGGTTGCAGTGTACATTACTAGAGGCTATTAAGTTAGAAAATTCTTGCAAATTTCAATTCAAATTTGTCTTGCTGTGTGTTCTATTTGTTCTAAATTCTCAGGAGCAGGGACACATTTACCAATTTGGGAAGGGAAGAAAATTGCATATGCCTTGCATGCCAATCACCATCATCAGATTTCTTAAGGCAGTCTGTTGGGGTCCATTGTATTCCTTCCAGTAAATAGTTGCTCACATCTCTTCCCCTACATTTGCTCCCATTGTGAAATCTGCTCTGTGCCTACGGTGGAAATCTGTTTCCTTAAGGGGAAAGAGTATCTAAATCTCAGAGGGGTCAGCTTCCACCTTCTTTTCAGGAGGGAGGTTTCAGCCCTTTCTGAGGATCAGGATTGGTAAGTATGAGGATGAGGACAAAGTGGGTAAGGAACAGGCTCCATGTTGGAGGTCTTCCTCCACACATCACTGTTGCACTGTTGTTATTGCTCCTTTCTCTGTTTCCACTTTCCTATCTGCCAAATGGAAGAAACAGCAGCAACTTCCTTGGGGTCATTTTATGAATTAAATAAGGTAACTCATATATTCACCTTAGCGCCTAACATGCTCAGGAAATGGAAGCTATGGACAGCGGCCTGGGGTGGTTAAAAGAGCATGTGTGGGCAGGGGGAGGGGCAATGCAAATCCCTGCGAAAGGTTATAGGATAATGGTTTTTGAAATACACAGAAAACATTTGGCTCAAATTAGTTACAAATTAGCTCAATACATTTTAGCTCCTTCGTATTTCTTCTTGTCTTCATTGATGTCAATACTGCTTCTTTACTATGATGTATTTTATTTATAATTTTTAAAATTTCAAAATATTAATTAAAAAGGTATGAGTCTTTTTGTTACATGACTATATTCTACAGTGCTTAAGTCAGGGCTTTTGGTGTGTTCATCATCAGAATATTGTTTATTGCAATCAATAGGTAAGTTTTTATCCTGCATCCACTCTCCTGCCCTCCCCACTCCTTGGTTTCTCACTTCTGTATATCACTTTGTGTCTGTGTGTCCGCATCTATTACTCCCGTTCATGAGTGAGAACATCTGGTGTTGGTTTTTAATTTCTGAGATACTTCACTTAGGATAATGGTTTCCAGCTCCATCCACGTAGCTGCTAATGACATTATCTCATTCTTTTTTCCTAGCTGAGTAATATTCTCAGGTGTATATCATAGGCAGCACATTTTCTTTATGCATTTGTGAATTGAAGGGCTCTTAGGTTGATTCAAAATCTTTGAAGTTGTGAATTCTCCTGCAATAAACACCTCCCAGGGGTCTCCTTATTCTCTACCATGGTGGAGGTGGGTGGAGAAGCAAGGCCGAGCAGGGCTGGGTCAGGCAGGCTAGAGTTCAGCCACCACAACAGGGTGCATGAGTGCTATTGTGGCAGAGATCAAGGGCTGGGTCCCAGGAAAGCAACCAAGGAGATGCTGAAGCAGATCCACCAATCCAGAAAGTCTGCTCATGGGGATGGCTGTCTGGGTTGCACACACTGGCTGTCAGGAAGGGGTTTCTCTCCTTTCCCACCAACCGTGCTCCATGGGTCTCCTGGCACCTGACTGCAAACAGCAGTCCAAACTAGCTAAGCTTACCAGTAGTGGCACTGTAGGCTGGGAGCTTCCCCGCCCCAAATCCCTCCCTAAACCAAAAGCACGGCTTTCCTGTGGGGGGAGGGATGCTCCACAAGTGTGGTGTGGCTTGGACCCACACTGAACACCCTTTTCAGTTCTGTCTACCTGGGCTCCCTCACCCCTCCAGATTAGTTCGCAAATCTCACCTCCGTGCCCTGGAACAACATGATCAAATCCTGGTGCTGTAGTATCTAGGCTGTATGCCTGTCCCCAAGGTCAATCCCTAGCCAGGAGAGGGAGAAGTGTGCAGATCCTGAGTTGCACATGGAGTGCTCAAGTAGGTTTAATGTCCCTCCATTTCCAAGTATGCCCTGAGCTGTTGCAGCAGTTACACAAGCAACACCAGGGAGATCTGGCAGGCAGAGAGCCCAGCATCTGAGCACCCTGAGTTCACTGTGGAAAGGTTTGAGCCCCACTCTCTGTGGAAGCCTCAGTGTAGTGAATGTGCCAACAGAGGGGAGCAGCCACTCCGGAGAGCCCTGGCTCAGTTATCCATCCCTTGGGACACCCATGTCACCTGGCAGCAGTGGGGGGAGGGAGAAGAAAGAGTCTGAATGGAAGAGATCAAGCACTCTGGTCCTTTTTTGCCCCGGTCTCTGGAAGGCAGCCTGCCTGCAATGTCCAGTCTCTGGGATCACACAGTTTTCCTGGGACCCAGAGGCCCCTGTGGCCACCACAGTCAGTGCCAGAGCTAGGACGAAAAATAAATATATTTATGTGTGAACCAGTGACACAAAAACTGAAGGACTGAAGCTCCCTGGGAAGGATGAAGGCACACGGTGGGCGGTGAAGCAGTATGGCGCCCACCATTTCAGCTTGGGTCTGGGTTGACGATGGCAATGCTGAGGGGAGTGGCATCTTGGTGCTTTGTTTTTAAGAACCTTCCAGTTCACTGGCAGCAGTAACTTTTGGGCTTATGAGGGTGGAGAGGCTCTCCAGCATCTCAGGGTCTCAAGAGACTGCTGACTGTCAAAGGTGTGAGGGGCGGAGCAACAAAAACCCCATCTACCATTTCCGTAGGACTCCAAGTTTCTTGGGGATTGATCTCTGCTTAAATCTTGCTGCTTCTTGTTCTGCTCTGCAACTTTTTTCCATGGAAGGAGGCTGGTCCCAATCATGCATGGAATTTCTGGTACATCCAGCACTTTGCCCTCAGAATTCTACCCAAGCTATAATGTTTTCATGAAAACTTTTCTTTTTTTCTGAAATAACCTGGAAACTAATGTCTGTAGTCAGCCACCTTGCCCCAGCCTCTTTCCTTGGATGTATTTATAATTTGTACAACTGATGGATGCACTTGGTAGGTTAAGGCAATCTGTTTTTCCAGCACTTCCAGACAGTTGGCCTCTGATGTGAACCTGTTGGAATGCATAATTGAAGAGGATAAGGCATCCAGAGCAGTCTTTCGTGTCTGGTTGAGATATTAAAAATAGTGAGGTCTTGGTTGTAAAAGTTGGTTTTTTGGACAATTGTTAGACAAACCTTAGATACAATAATATCCAGTAAGAAGAATGTGCACAACATTCCCTAGCACCAGAGTTGATGGGGGAAGAAGCACACAGGTAGACATGGTCATAGCATAGTTCCTGGCCATGTGAACTTGAAGGTAGTTTAGGCTAATAATATTCTCTGCTGTTCCATATTGTGTTCATTCATAGTTGCCACAAAAGACTTGGCTTCTCAAGAGTCTGCTGACGTCATCTCCCCAAAATTGAATTCTTAAAACTGCGCTTCTGTAATTCACACAAAAGGAAGTGCTTTCATTTGTGGAATAATTTCACTCCTTTTGGAGGTTAAAAGGAAGTTTCAGTTCCAAATACTTACAGGAAATTCAAATATGGCAAACGGGAAACAAGTAAAGCATAGTGAGTTCTGAAAATAAATGAAACTATTTATTTTCCCTTTACTTTACCGTTAAGATCTGTAGTTTGTAGAGGTCTTTAGCCACTAAGATCAGAAGAGTGTCTTCACATACGTTTAAAGTATTCTGGTATAAATTCTGAAATAAACAAAAAGGTGGACAACCAGTTGGCCAACCTCAGATAAAAGTTTACTGAATGTCTAAATTCTCCCCACAAACTGTAGGTAAGAAAAAAAGAGAGGTGTATATGTTGATGAGACCTCATCCAACACTATATGCTATGAATTGCTTCTCTAACTTATAGAGTAAGTAGCTGTGTAGCAATGCTGAAGAAATAGAAACCATAGACTCTTCCTACTTCCATCTTTTTCTTCCTATTTATTCCCTTCTTGGAAGCACTTGCCAGGAAACTTCCTGTCCTTGCTCAATTAATTAATCAAGAATATCTTTATTCATTTGTTCCAAGAAATCCCCAACAATCCATTAAAATCCCATGGGTTGTAGAATTCATAAGGAGTCCAGGGGCAAACATTAGTGCTAGAAAATACTATTTATCTGTTATATTTACAAACAGGAAGATGCCTACAAAGTTCATGACCTGGAAGATGGCTGTGGTGCATAATGATGTCTCATTATGATTGAGAGGTGAAAAATCTTACCATCAGTTCCTCAGCCTCCTCTTCATTAGTCTCAATTTTTTTTACACTTTCGAGACTTGGCATGGTAACTAATATTTTAAAGCATGTCTCCATCATCTTCAATTGAGTTTCAAATTGCAATAAGGGATCCATAAAGCTGTCAAGAAAAAGATATAATTATTACATTGATGAGAAAGGAAATGTAAGATCACTTTAGTGGGTTTTCCTTAGAAATAAGAGAAAATAAGGTTCAGCTTTTTGCTACATGTGATACATAGTTCTTAAATATGCCCTTAAAAATGACAACAATGCTTTAAATGTAAAGGAATTAATTCCTTTAAAAATAGCTCCTATAAACATTTATTTAAAAGTAAGAATATATTTTCCTATAAACATTATAAGGCAAAGAGGGGTTGCGTTCTCAGCCGAGTTCACAGAGCCGTGTTAAACGTTAGATAGCTGAACGATATTACTGTCAAATTTTCTCTAATGAATGACGATGTATCTTTCACATTTTAGTATTTCTGGTATTGGGATCCATCTTCAAACTGATGGCGAATGAAACTTGCCCATCCACAACTTAAAAGTTTATCTGCCTGTACATGCAGTACAGAAAGAAGGAAAGAAATAACATTTGCTGGATTAGGATGGTGGAATTTAGTATAATTTAAAAATTCTTACCATTATGATTTTTTAAAATAAGAGAGCATCACAGCTTCCCATACCTGGAGTTTATGGACAAGATCATGGACTGGTGACTTAAGAGGTCTGAGTATGCATCACACAGGTTGGCGGCTGTACGCTCCTAAATACCACGGGCAACAAAAAGAAACTGCGATTACAGAAGACTGATGTTCATCACATGATGTGTAGTTCACCCTATTACAGAGGCTAAAGGGAACAAATCAGACTGGAAAATAAGATCAAGAGTTCACAGAAGTGTTGAGATCAGATGACTATAATTTACAACCACTGTAGTATTTTGGCCTCAATGTTGGCCTTTTACAGCCAACTACTATGCTTATATAATTACCATTTCCAGACAGCACTTTGACAGGGATGCTCTTTATCAGGTGCACTTCTGTATACTAGCGTAACTTAAGGGTGTCTACTCGGTGTGAGTTACCTATAAGCATTCCAGAAGGGCAATTTAACTCAGGTCTTACTAAAGGACTAAATTCGCATTATCAAATGAGAACCACTTCAGAGCAATATACAGCTGTCTAATAAAACTATTTATCCTTTAAAGGTGATAATTAAAGAGATTCCATTAATTAAAAAAAAGAATTTATAATTATTTTTTTCAAGAAATTTGAGATGGAGACTTCAATTAGTCAAAGCAGTCTTAAGAAACAGTAAAGCTGGAGGCATCACACTTCATGATTTCAAACTATGATACAAAGCTATGGTAATTGAAATGCTGTGGACTAGAATAAAAAGAAACACAGGGACCAATGGCATGGACTAGAGGTCCTAGAAACAAACGCATTCATACAGGTCAGCACACCTTTGATAAGAGAGCCCAATGGGTACACAATGGGTAAAGAGTAGTCTCTTCAATAAATGGTGTTGGAAAAACTGTATATCTACATGCAAATAAATGAAACTGGACCCTTATACTATATATAAAAGTTAAGTGAAGTTTATTAAAGACTTATATGTAAGACTTGAAGCTATAAAAATCATAGAAGAAAACATTGCCTTTACACAGATCTTGGCAATTATTTTTTGGATATGGCAGCACAGCACCAACCAAAACCAAAAGTGAACAAACGGGACCAAACTAAAACTCGCTGCACGGCAAAGGAAATAATCGACAGAATGAAAAGGCAGCCTACAGGACGGGGGCAGTGAAGGTGTCTGGACTATGCTACGTGTGTAACAGTGTATATATCCCATTAAATCAAAATGTAGTATGATTATCTCTCACCAATGGCAAGTCTTATTTTATAATTTCTACTGTAAAAATATAATTTCAAATTCACATGGAAAGATATCATCTTTTTTTCTACTTATTTTGATTAAGACCCCTTCCTCACTTCTGCACTAGGGAAATAAAGAGAGATTTTAGGTGGATTAGGGACAAGAAATAGCAATCCAATGATATGAAAATAAAGGCTAGAAGAACAAAAGAAAGTTAAGATAAAATGGAAGATTTGAGGGTGAGGGACATTTACAAATGTGGATAGTAAACAGCTCCTTTACAAGAATAAGAGATAAATTGCATAATTAGATATAGATACCCAGTTTGATACTGCTCTGAAACAGATTATTCACAGAAGCATTTCCTTGAATTAACTTTTAAAGTATTATACTCTATTTGTTTAATCATTTAAAAACGTGTATGTACGTGCGTGATGCCGTACGAAAGGGTAAACAGTAAACAATGTCTCTTTCCCTACCACTTTCTCCCATACCCAGTGTCTACAATTATTACTGGTTTCCTATGCATCCTTCAGCAATAGGGGATGTGGCTACAGGAGTGTTAATAATACTCTTTTTACTGTAGGAAATGGTTCTATTTTTTGCTGTAACTGCTGCCACTGTGCTCTGTCTGTCTTCTCTGCCAGCTCCCTCATTCCTCCTTTTCCTGCTTGGTAGCTATCTTCTTTATTGACTGTTCTGAGTCCACGAATTTTCTATCTCTATGGTTATTCTGTCTCATTATTATTGTTCATATTGAGTTCTGTTTATTTAAAATCTTTGACGTCGTATTTGCTCAAAGGTCTTCCTTGATCTCCAGGGCAGGTAAGATTTTTGGTTTTAGGGTAGACATAGCTATAGTATAGCTTAGCGCTTAGAGTAGCAGCGTACAGTTAGACTTCATGGGTTTATATCCTGGCTCTGCCACTTGGTAGCTAAGTAACCATGAGCAGATCACCCCCTGCCTCCATTGCCACATTTGCAAAGTAGTTTGGACACAGATATTAACATGGTGGAAGGAGACTCAGGATTTTAATGTAATTTTTTAAAAAGTACTAGATAAATACTAAGACAATACTGTGCTACACAGTCAGAGAACACAATGGTCACAATCTCTGCCCTCAAGGGATGAAAGACAAGAGATATGCCCAGAGGCCTGGGAAACATAAGACAAATGGAAGAAGGAAGAGGCACCAATAGAATAGCGCTCAGCAAGGAAGTGAGGCCAGGGCAAGAGGGCCTGCAGTGTGGTAGGAAGGGTTTCCACAGTGATGAGGGACAGAAGGGTATGAGTGGGGAGACTGTTACACAGACCAGTCTGTAGACAGAAGATGACTGGGAAAAACAGTAGGGTGAATAAACATTTTCAGCCTTTTGAATTAGTACAGAAGGTCATTTCCAGGGACACAGGAAAGTGAGCAAGACCTCCAGATGTGGTGACTCACACCTGTAATCCCAGCACTCTGGGAGGCCAAGGCATGTAGATCACTTGAGCATAGGAATTCTAGACCAGCCTGAGCAAGCGTGAGATCCCATCTCTACTAAAAATAGACAAAATTAGCCAAACATGGTGGCAGGCATCTGTAGTCTCAGCTACTCTGGAGGCTGAGGTAGGAGGATCCCTTGAGCCTAGGAATGTGAGGTTGCTGTGAGCTATGATGATGTCACAGCAATCTACCCAGGGTGACAGAGTGAGACTGTTGCTCAAATTACTCTTTGTTTTTCCTTCTACAGCCTCACATGTACTTGAAATGTTAATTGTAGCATCCTTGTAATGAAGACAGTGAACACGTTATTTTTTCCAGGAGATTTCAGTTACATTAATGCTTTTATAAAATATCACTTACCAGGTGGTGCCATCCCATGGTAGACTGCAAAATCTGGAGACTAGTCACTAGCCAGAAAGAAGATGGAGACTAGTTGAAAGGGAATGAGTGATAACCTCTTATCACTTTACTGAGACTTTATCCCCAAACTTGAAGCTAGTATGACTTTGATGGAAAAGCCCAATAAAGACACACACATACACACAAAAACTATAGATACATTTGTTATGACTATCACTAGATAACACTTAGCAAACAGATATAACAGTACATTAAAAAAATAATGTGCTATTCCAAACATAGAGAGTTGTTCAAGAAAAGAAAATCTATAATTCAATTTTTAACATTAGTTGCTAAAAAAAAAAGAAAAGAAAACATACATGATAGTTTTTAACTGAGGCCAAAATTTCTGATAAGTTTTAAAATCCAATCTTGATAACAATTCTTAACAAAATAGATATATATTTAACTTCTTAAGAAAGCCAGCATCAAGTGCAATAAAGAAATAATAAGAAGAATTCTCGGTAAAGAATATGACAAAGATGATCATTTTTTTTTTTTTTTTTGAGACAGAGACTCAAGCTATCCCCCTGGGTAGAGTGCCATGGCATCACAGCTCACAGCAACCTCCAACTCCTGGGCTTAAGCGAGTCTCCTGTCTCAGCCTCCCAAGTAGCTGGGACTACAGGCGCCCGCCACAATGCCCGGCCATTTTTTGGTTGCAGCCGTCATTGTTGTTTGGTGGGCCTGGGCTGGGGATTCGAACCCACCACCTTAGGTGTATGTGGCTGGCGCCCTAGCCGATTGAGCCACAGGCGCCGAGCCAAAGATGATCATTATTATAATGCTATTTTCATTTCCCATTACTGGAAGTGCCATTCAGTATTATTAGAAAATAGAATTGAAGCAGAGAGAGGGAAGGAGGGAGGGAGGTGGGGTCTTGGTGTGTGCCACACCTTTTGGGGGCAAGACATGATTGTAAGAGGGACTTCACCTAACAAATGCAATCAGTGTAACTTGGTTTCTTGTGCCCTCAATGTGTCTCCAGCAATAAAAAAAAAAAAAGAAAATAGACTTGAATGCACATATTAAAATTAGAAAAGGAAAGATAATATTATTTTTTGAATTACTAACTTCACAGAAAAAATATGACTGCCTTTTGCATTTTTCTATGCTATCAGAATTATTTAATTAGAATTGGAGTTACCGGTTAACTGAGGTGTTTGGTAAAATTGCCTTACAAAATCTTGAGGACCTGGTATATTTTTGTTTGATTGCTTGGAGGAGGTAGCCCTTAGATAATTATTTTTATTTCTTCCATTTTAATTATTCTGTTTGGACATTTAAAAAAAATTTAAATTTTTTTAATAATACACTTCTTATTATGGAATAATTTTATATCTACAGAAAAGTCATAAAGACAGTAAGAGTATACTCATATGTCCTGCAACCAGTTTTTCCCCCATGGTTATGTAACACCTTCCATTAACAAGGTACATTTTCAAAACTAAGAAATTAACATTGGCACAATTTTATTAACTAAACTGTAAACTGTATCCAGATTTCACCTGTTTTTCCAGTAATATTCTCTTTCTAGTCCAGATTCCAATGCAGATTCTGTGTTTCACTTAATCCATCTCCTTAGGCTCCTCTGCTCTCTTAACAGTTGGGTGATCTTTCCTTGTTCATGAACTGGACAGTTTTGAAGACTGTTGGGTAGGTGTTTTGTAGACTATACCTCACTTTAGGTTTATCCGATTTTTTTTCAGATAATTAGTTTGAGGATATAAGTTTGGGAAAAAAATATCAGAGAGTGGGCACCCTACTCCTCTGAGCCACAGGGGCTGCCCCAGCTACATCTTTCTGCCTTTCTTAGATGAATTTTATTATTCTTTTTTTATAACTTCCTCCCTTAGATACCTGCTTCAATGATTTCGTTCTTTCTGGTGTATTATTCTAAGAATTAAAGGCTGGAAATTTTTCTTCGTTCCCCCCTTTGCTGTATACTACAGGGTCTGATACGTATTGTTCTCAATATTCCCTAATTTCTTCTTCATTCAAGAATGAGTACAGAAAATTTAGTTGGGAAATGGTAGGTTGTTTTTGCTTTTCTGTTTGATAAATTCATTGCTATTTTCTAGTTTTTTGCCTTGTGACCAGAGAATATTTCTACTATTTCTACTTTTTGGAGTTTATACAGAGACTTCTAGCCTAAAATATGGTTGCTTTTGTGACTGTTCTTTGGGGGAGGAGGTATATTCTTTGGTTTTATAGATACAGATTAATATATGGGTCTCTCTCTTTCTCTCTCTCTGTTTCTCTTTCTCTTACACATACAGACACCGAGACACATACATGCACACCTCTATATCTATCCATTATGTCCTAAAGCCTTACTTGGTTTTTTACTCCTTGTCGACATGCTGGCAGATGGGAATTAAAGTCTTCTACTACTGACGCTACAAAAGAGTATTATGCGTTAGCACATAAACCAGTAATTTTCCTATAGTTTCACTATCAATTTTGATGCTACTATGATACATAGTACGTATCATATAAATTTTTATTGCTGTGCATCAACTTATCACAAAGCTAATGGTTTTATAAAAAATCCATTTATTATTTCAATTTCTGTGAGTCAGAAGATTCAGTTTCAACTCAGTTTAGTCTCCGTTCAGGGAATAAAGCTGGAATCGAGGTGACAGCTGGTAGTGCTCTTATTTGAGGCACAGGGTCTTTGCCAAGGTCATTTAGGTGATTAGAAAAATTTAGTTGTTTGAAGCTGTTAGATTGAGGGCCCTGTTCTCTTGCTAGGTGTGACTGAGGCCATCGCTCAGATCCTAGAAGCTGTCTGCAGTTCTTTGCCACGTGAACATTTCCACAGGACTGCCTCCAACCTGTCTAGACACGGATTTAAAGGGCTAATACAACTAGATCAGGGCCACTCAGATAATCTCCCTTTAACCCAAAGACAAAAGATTAGCGACCATGAATAACAGCTATAAAATCCCTTTGCCAGGTATAGAACATAACCATGAGATCGATTTTTCATCCTATTCAGAACGTCAGCCTATACCCTTTCTTAATATTTCAGCTTCAAAGGGAGGGATGTATACAAAGGCAGAAGAATAATGGGGGCTCAGCACTACCCTGGGGCTGGAGACTTTGCTCCCAGGGTCCACTGCTGCTGCTGAGTCAGTGGCCCCAGAGTCATCTCCAGGACCCAGGGTTCCACTCCTGCGGTTCCAATGCTCCTGTCAGGCCTGCCATTCCACCTGTAGGAATCCAGGGCTGCTCCTGGACTCCAAGACAACCATCCCCAAATCTCCACCACTGTCACCAACCAGTGGAACTTCTCTGAAGTATTTTCTTTCCTCACTCTTTGCATCAAATGGCCTATCTTACTATATACATATATATATATATATATTTATATATTTTACTATATATAGTATATATATTATATTTATATATTTTACTATATATATAGTATATATATATACTATAATATATATATAGTGTATATATATATTTTTTTTTAGTTTAAAAGTGTCATATACACAGATACCTAGATTTTTGGTTCTTATAAGTGATTGACAATGCAGATATTTTATATATCTCCACTGCTAGCTCACACCATGGAGTATCAGTGTTGTCTTTACCACTGGAAATAACATCATCATCATGTTTGCATTTAATAAGACGAAATAGAGAATTCTAGAGACCCCAGAACTAATTCAGGAAACTCATTATTTTGTTCCTCTAGAACTACTGTTGGCACCAAAATATGTGTTAGTCAGTATTAAATAGAGAAAAAGTACCAATACATCTCTTTCTATGTGGATAGATATAGATATAAATATAGCTATAGATATACAGAGAAATGTCTTATAAGGTATTGGCTCATGCAATCGTGGAGGCTGAGAAGTCCCAACAACTGCTGTCAGCAAGCTGGAGACTCAGGAAAGTAGTTCAAAGTCCACTTTGATTGGAAGGAGAAATGGCTAGATGTGCCATTATATGCTGATTCATGGGCTCTGGCCAATGGTTTGCTTGCATGGTCAGGGACTTGGAAAGAACACGATTGGAAAGTTGGTGATAAGGAAATCTGAGGAAGAGATATGTGGATGGATCTCTCTGACCAAAAAGCATGAAGTATTTGTGTCCTATGAGAATGTTCACCAAGGGGTGACCTCATCAAAGGATTTTAATAATCAAGTGAACAGAAAGATCCATTCTGTAACTACTAGTCAGCCTTTTTCTCCTTTTTCTCCTGTCACCACCTAACAAGCTTCTGAACGAACTAATCATGTGGCAACACAGATTTTCATTCATCAAGGATGATCTGGCTATGGCCAGTGCTGAATGCCCAGTGTGCCAGCAGCAGAGACTAAAATGGAGTCTTTGATTTAGCCCCAGGGTGATAAGCCAGTTACCTAATGACAGACTGATTACATCACACTGTTTTTGTCATGGAAAGGACAGTATTTTGTTCTCACAGGAGCAGATACTTTGGGTATGGATTTCCTGTTTCCTTTCTTTTTGATGGTTTTTACTATTTTGGGTTTTTTAGATTTGCTTTTCTTGCATATAATGCTTTTGCCAAAATTATCATCTATGGCTGCACCTGTAGCTCAGTGGGGAGGACACTGGCCATATACACTGAGGCTGCTGGGTTCAAACCCAGCCCAGGCCAACTGAAACAACAATAACAACTGCAACAACAACAACAAATAGCCAGCAATGTGGTAAGTGCCTGTAGTCCCAGCTACTTGGGAGGCTGAGGCAAGAGAATTGCTTAAGCCCAAGAGTTTGAGGTTGCTATAAGCTGTGATGCCATGGTACTCTACCCAGGGCGAAAGCTTGACACTCTGTTTCAAAAAAAAAAAAAAAAAAAAAACCAATGTATCATCTATGGACTTACAGAATGTTTTATCCACCATTATAATATTCCACACAGAATTGCTTCTGATCAAAGAACTTACTTTCCAACAAAATAAGTGGGCCAATGGGCCCATAAACATGGGATTCAATGGTTTTATGTTCTCTACTATCCTGAAGCCACTCCTTTGATGAAATGGTAGAATGAGTTTTTTTCTTTTTTTCATTTTTTAAAAATTAAAAAAAAATAATAAAAATAGGGTCTCATTCTGTCACCCAGGCTGGAGTGCAATGGTATGAGCATAACTCATACCTGGGCTCAAGTGAAGATATTTCTGCCTCATCCTCCTTAGTAGGTATGACTACAGGCATGCAACACCACACTTTGCTATTTTTTTGTTTTGTTTTGTTTTGTTTTTCTTTCTTTCTTTTTTTTTGAGACAGAGTCTCAAGCTGTTGCCCTGGGTAGAGTACTGTGGCATCACAGCTCACAACAACCTCTTACTCCTGGGCTTAAGTGATTTCTCTTGCCTCAGTCTTCCAAGTAGCTGGGACTACAGGTGCCCACCACAACACCTGGTTATTGTTTTTTTTTTTTGGTTGTAAGTTGTCATTGTTGTTTAGCAGGCCCAGGCTGGATTTTGACCCTCCAGCTCTGGTGTATGTGGCTGGCACCTTTAGCCTTTTTTTTCCTTTTTCTTTTAGCTTTGGTAGAGTCTATGTTGCTCAGATTAGTCTTGCACTCCAGGCTTCAAGCAATCCCCCTATCTCAGCCTCCAGAATGACCTTTTGAAGACTCAATTACAGTACCAGCTGGGTTTCAATACCTTGATGGGCAATTTATGTTGCTGTTTTTTCTGTAGCCAGGACTCAGGAGGTACCCAGGGGTCAAGGTGCGAAATGGAAGTGATACCACCCACTGTTATCCTTAGTGACAACCACTTTCCTGTTCCTTCAACTGTATGCTCTGTTGGCTTAGTGGTCTTAGTTCCACAGAGAGTTACATGTTTCCATGAGGAGTTACAACAATGATTTTGTTGAATGGGAAGTTGATGCCACTGCTCCATATGCCTCTGAGTCAATAGGCTAATGAGAGAGTTATGATGCTGGGTGCACTGGCTGATTCAGATTACCGAGGAGAAATAGGATGAGTACTTCACAATGGAGGTCAGGAAGAGTATGTCTGGGACATGGGAGATTCTTTAGGCATAAGATTTGGGACATCCCTTTGCATTACTATGCCCTGTGAGTAAGACCCAATCCAGAAAGGACTAGTAATGGCCCAGAATTTTCAGGAACTGAGTTTGGGTCATTTTGGCAGATAGAACTATAGCCAGCAGAGGTGCTTGCTGAAGGCAAAGGAACTACTGAATTAGTACTGGGAAAAGGTAGTTAAAAATACCAATTATTATGCCGTGATGAGTGCAGAAATAAAGACTGTAATTGTTTAGAGTGTTTCTTCCTAAAGTTTATTATGAATACACTTGTGTGTTTATATATCAAATATCTTTGTTTTCTTTCTTCTTGTATTCCCTTATCATGCCATATAGAATTTACTGATTTCATATCATAGTATACAAGTATTACTAACTTTACATCATAGTATTTAAGTTATGGGGTGTGAGGGAAGAGAGTAAATATCATTCAAAGATTTCATTTTCTCTTCTGGGAAGTGTTCAGTGCATTTTCAGTTGTATGCAGGATAGATAGGTCTGTCCAGTTAGGTGAAATCATGTTATTATCTTTATTTGTAGATTGTTTGGTTTAAGGAGATATGTAAGGGCGCCAAATTGACAACAGGTAGACTTGTGATGGTGAGTTACTGTTATGTGTCAAGTTACTGGGCCATTGGATGCTCAGATATCTGATAAATATTATTTCTGAATATGACTGTCAGGGTGTTTCCAGAGATTAAAATTTAAATTTGTGGTCTGCATGAAGCAGATGGCCTTCCCAAATGTGAGTGGGCATCTTTCAGTCTATTGAGGGCCTGAATAGGACAAAAAGGCAGGATGTTCAATTTGCTTTCCCCCTAACTGCTTGAGCTGAGACACTGATCTACTACCCTAAGTCCTCCTGGTTCTCACACCTTCAAAACAGGGCTGGATGCCCATCAGCCCATGAGTGGATTAATTAATTGTGGCATATGTACACCATGGAATATTATGCAGCCTTTAAGAAAGATGGAGACTTTACCTCCTTCATGTTTATGTGGATGGAGCTGGAACATCTTTTTCCTAGAAAAGTATCTCAAGAATGGAAGAAAAAGTGTCCAATGTACTCAGCCCTACTATGAAACTAGTTTATAGCTTTCATATGAAAGCTATAACCCAACTATAACCCAAGAATATGGGGAAGGGGGAGAGGAAGGGAGGGAGGGTAATTGGTGGGACCATGTACACCTACAGTGCATCTTACAAGGGTACATGTGGAATTTACTAAATGTAGAATATAGGTGTCTTAACACAATAACCGGGAAAATGCTGTGAAGGTTATATTGACCAGTTTGAAAATGTTTCAAATTGTATATGAAGCCAGCACATTGCACCCTGTGATTGCATTAATGTACACAGCTATGATTTAATAATAATAAAAAAAACAGGGCTAGACTCTAAATCATCAACTTTCTATCACCAAGGCTTTCAAATTGCACCACTGAATTTTCCAGCTTATGGAAAAAACAGAATATGGTTCTGTTCCAGCCTCTATAATTGTGCGAGCCACCACCTTATAATAAATCTGGTTTTCTGAACCCTACTGATGAGAGAGCATCTACTAATAAGATACGAAGTTAGGAGATTAGTTAACAAAGGTGAATTCTTCCAATTGGCACATTTGGTAAGATTTTTAGATAAGGGCCGTGATCATATAATTTTTAAAAGGAGGAGGGAGGGGGATGGGTGTGTTCCCACTGAATGGGCTCAACGTAAGGATATGTGGCGCACCTCTCGGATGCAGGCCACAGCTACAAGAGGAACTATGTGTAACAGATGCAAACCTTGTAACCTAGTTGTTTGTATCCTCACATTAATCTGAAATTTTAAAACACAGAGAAAAAAGGAAGATGAGCAAAAAAGTATCTATAGTTTTTTCCCTTAACAGAACAAAAAACCAGACAATTAGGATTAAGAAGAGGATAATCACTTACTTGTCACTTCTCTGTAATCACTGATGGGACAAGGTGATGAAAAGAAACTCTAGTATGCCACCTCTGAATCAAAGGTGAGATATTTTGGATGGTTATAAAACAAGGGAATAATTTGAAATGTTGTCACTTGTCATGGAAACCATATATTTCAAAGATTCCATTCTGGAATGAAAATGGTACCTGGCTAGAATGTACTGCATGCCCATGTTTCTGCTAATGCTCACCTGTCGCTATTGAGAAGGGAGAGTTTCTGGTCACCAGCGCTGAAAGGTGGTTCTGCAAGCCCAAAGCACAATAGAATGTGGACAAAAGATATGAATAAAAACTTCACAGAAGAGAAAATGGAATAGTCAATACATACATAAAAAATGGTAGTCTCAGTTGAAATCACAAAAATACAAACCAATAAAATACTGTTTCCCAGCTCCTAAGTTAAAAAAGAACTAAAAAACAAGTAAAAATAAAAATGGGATGATATCAAATATTGGCAAGGATAAAAAGAAACTTGAACCTTAGCACACTATGGGTAGAATTATAAATGAACACAACTGTCATATAGAGCAATTTATCAATTTCTAGCAAAATTGAAAACTTACAACCCCAAATTTCCAATTTCAGGTTTATAGAATATAGAAACACTTATACAATTGGTATCCCAGAAATAGAGAAGTTGGAGAAAGGATGTTTACTGCAGCATTCTTTTTATAATAGATTTATCAAGATGTAACTCATATATCATAAAATTCATCATTTTAAAGCATATGCATATTAAGTTAGGTTTTTTGTATTAATCTGGTTGACTTTATTCCCAATCTTACTTTTTTGTTTCAAATTAATATGAGGGTATATATTTTTATAGTGCTATTATTCATTATTATTATTATTATTTTTAGCTTTTGGCCTGGGCTGGGTTTGAACTTGCCATCTCTGGCACATGGGGCCAGCACCTTACTCCTTTGAGCCACAGGCACCACCCGCGAGGGTATAAATTTTTAGGTTACATTGTTCTCACTTCCAAGGTACAGTGCAAGTTGTAGAAGAGCTCTTCACCCAGGGAGCGTGCAGAACACACTAGCGTTGTGCACGTTAGTTAAGATCCAGCCAATTGCCTTCTCCCTCCCCCGTCTTTCTTCACCCCTCCCTCTTGCTAGACTATATTTGTGTTTTCTCATTTGTGTGTGCATGTAATTGTTTACATATTGATTCATATTAATATTGAGTGCATGGGATGTATTCTTTTTTCCCATTCTTGAGATATTTTACTAAGAAGGATGTGTTTCAACTCCATCTAGGTAAACATAAATGATGTAAAGTCTCCATTTTTTCTTATGGCTGAATAGTATTCCATGGCATACATATGACACAATTTGTTAATCCATTCCTAGGTTGATGGGCATTCATTAATCAACAAAAAGGAGCAAATAACCCCATTTCTAAATGGGCAAGAGACTTGAACAGAAACTTCTCTGAAGATGACAAATACCCACAAACACATGAAAAAATGCTTATTGTTTTAGTCATCAGAGAAATACAAATCAAAACCACTCTGAGATATCACCTAACTCCAATAAGATTAGCTCATATCATGAAGTCTCAGATCTGCAGATGCTGGTGTGGATGTGGAGAGAAGGGAACACTTCTACACTGCTGGTGGGATTGCAAACTAATACAACCTCTATGGAAAGAAGAATGGAGAATTCTCAAAGAACTAAAAGTTGACCTTCCATTTGATCCTGCAATCCCATTATTAAGTATCTACACAGAAGAACAAAAATAATTTTACCATAAAGATATTTGCACCAGAATTTTTATTGCTGCTCAATTCATAAGTTGTTTTTTAATATTTTTACAGAGGTATACAACTTTAGCCCTACCTAATATTAGTACATTTTCAGCAACTCCCTACAAAACCCTATACCCATTAGCAATCACTGCCCCTTGTCTCCCCTGTCTCCTAACTCCCCTGTAACACAAGGCAACCATCAATCTATTTTCTATCTTCATGGATTTTGCTATTCTGGACACACTGCATACACGGAATCATATAAGACCTTTTTGATCAGGTTCTTTGACTTTTTATTGTTGAGTTGTAAATTATGTTCTATATATTCTAGGTGTTAGTCCCTTATCAGATAGATAGATTTCAAGTGTTTTCTCCTATTTTATGGATTCTTTCCGTTTTATTTTATCATTTTTTTCTCTTGCTGTTTGTGCTTTTGGTATCATAACTAAGAAGTCATTGCCTAATCTGACTGCACAGAAATTTAAACCTGTTTCTTCTAAGAGTTTTGTGGATTTATGTCTTCCATTTAAGTCTTTGATCCATTTTGAGTTAATTTTAATAGATGGTAGGAAGTAGAGGTCTAACTTAATTTTTTATAAATAGCAGTTATTAAAGATAATATTCTTTTCTGCATTAAATTGTCTTCACATCTCTATCAAAAATAAATTGACTAAAATGATGCAGGTTAATTTCTGAACTCAATTCAATCCCATAGATTTATGATATATGTCTATCCTATGCCACTATCACACTGTTTTGATTATTGTTGCTTTGTAGTAAATTTTGAAGTCAAGAACTTTAAGTCCTCCAACTTTTTTCCTCCTTTCTCAAGATTGTCTGAGCTGTCGTTGGTCCCTTGAATTTCTACATGCATTTTAGGGTCAGCGTGTCAATTCCTATAATAAATGCAGGTAGGATTTTCATAGGGAGTGTCTCAAATCTATAGATTAATTTAGAGAATACTGCCATCTTAATGATGTTAAGGTCTGAGCCATGAAAATGGGGTGTCTTTCCATTTGTTTAGGTTTTCTTTAATATATTTCAACATTGTTTTGTTTTTGTGTACAAGTTGTGCACCTTTTATTAAATTTATACCAAATAATTTATTCTTTCTATTGTGATTCTGAAGAAATTTTGTCTTAATTCTAGTTTTAGAATTTCATTGCTAGTGTATAGAAATACAATTGATTTTTGTATGTTAATATTGTACTCTGAATAGTATTCCATGGCACAGATATGACAGTTTGTTAATCCATTCCTAGGTTGATGGGCATTTCTTAATCAACAAAAAAGATCAAATAACCCCATTTCTAAATGGGCAAGAGACTTGAACAGAAACTTCTCTGAACTTGCTGAACTTATTAGTTCCAATATTTTTGTTGTGGTGGTAGTTTTATTTTATGAATGCATAACTTTCATGAATTAATTCTGTAGATTTTATGTTATTTCTCATGTGCAGCCATTGAATTTTCTGCTCAGTTTGCTTAGTGGTCAGATAATGATGAGGCAGAGAGTTTCATGAAGGCTTTGAACCAATAAGTTTTCCAGTCTTTGCCAAAAGTAAATTCTAATGAGCAACACAGTGAGACTATGTCTCAAAAACAAAAAACAAAACAAATTTTTTTTCTAATGATAAATAAATTGTAATGGACTAACATTATATGTCTAAACATGAATAGGTATCAAAAACCAAAAAAATTATAGAGTGCTATATCTATAGTACAATGTATTTATCTAAGTAAAATACTCATGGAGCAATATTTTTGTAGGGTGTAAAATAATATTTTTGATATAGAGTAAATTATCTTTTTAAATAGGATGGGAGCATTTCTTTCTTTTATTAAAGAAAATCTGGACATATGAGTGTTTGCTATGTTATTTTCTGTGATTTTTTGAATTTAAAATTTAAGAAGAAAGTCTTAATGAATTGAATCCCTCTGCTCTCTGGGAATTCCTCTGGCTCCTTCCAGTGTTTTATCATCTATGGGTGGAGAGAAAACAGAGGACAAGAATAAGATAAATCACTGCTGAACCACAGTCAAGTCTGTTATACACTGATTTTGAAATGGCTTTCAAATCTGGAATGTTAAATTCTGGTTTTCGTTTTGTTTTTAAATAATCACAAGTTCAAACCAGACAGAAAAATATGAATCATTGGCTTCTTACTGTCTAAAGATCTTCATAGTGTGTCTCTGCTCAGGCCAGAGAATGAAAACTTTGACGTTGCTTTTCTCCTTTTCCCCTCAGTGTTGGTTTATGACACCTCCATAGTTGCCAAAGAAGAGAAGGAAGCTGCTTTGTAATCATAGCCTCTTGGAAGAATGTACCACCCCTCTACCTTACTGCAATCTCAAACTCAGGGGCTCCGGTGCTCTTCCTTTCTCAGCCTCTCAAGTAGCTGGAACTATAGACACATACCACCGTACTTGGCTATTGTTTTTGGATATTCTATCAATAAAGTGGGAGCACCAATATCAGTTCTGTTTTACAAGTAGGAAGTGGGAAAATCCGAATAGCTGTAATACAAAGGCTTTTTTCTCATATGACTGTTTGACTCTGGTAAAGATGAAAAACCTTGTCCTGTTAACCAGCTCTTCTCAACGCCAAAGTATTCTCATTGCAACATGGAGCCACTAGATGTCACTGAAGATAAAACTTGCGGGCATCATAGTAAAGTTTACAACTAGGGGAGCAGAAAGGGATTCATAGTGTTAACAGGGAGAAAACCAAAATGGTCTCCCTTACATGACACAGCAGAAGGTGGCATCTCTCTAGCACGGTAACCCCAGGTGATAGTTTCAGGCTCCCTGTGCCATGTTTGTGTAGTGTGTGGAGTCAGTTAGGTTGGAATCTGCCTTTGACAGAAGAGTAGCTGTGGCAATGATCCATGAGCTTGATCAATGACATAATTGGATCATGATGATGTTTCCCTAATTTGAGGGTAAAAGGCAAATGGGGAGAATTACTTAGTTTAAAATTACTCTCTCATACATTTTGCTGAAGTCTTTGGTGCTGATTAGTGACAAAATAAGTGAGCAAGGATCAGGCATTATTCCTGGAAAAAAATTTAAAAAGAGCCAATCATACATAGATATATGAGTTATTTTTGCAAAGTCACAGTTACATGGCTGTGATTTTATATTATACATGTATGGTGTTATACATTTGTTTAAAAATTATTTTTGAATCTTATGATAAAACACATTGTGATATTCTTTAATAGTGAATCTCAAGAGTACTGGTGAGGAACTTGAGAGGCATCACTCTGGACTCAGCGATGGGCACCTGAGGGAGCAGAAAGGCAGCAGGAGGAGCTGGAGAAGGAAGGAGGAAAATGGGATGCTGCCGAGGCAAGAGGATTGCTCAAAGCCAGGAGTTCAAGACCAGCCTGGGCAACATAGTGATGCCCCATCTGTACAAAAAATAAAAACAATGGCCATGTGTGGTGGCACGTGTCTGTAGTTTTAGCTACTTGGGAGGCTGAGGAAGGAAAAGCACTTGGGCCCAAGAGTTTGAGGCTGTAGTAAGGAATTATTGTGCCACTGCACTTTAGCCTGGATGACAGAGCAAGACTCTGTCTCTAAACAAACAAACAAAACATGAAACAAAACAAAATTTAAATGGGGCATGGTCAAGCATCTAGAGATTTCTTCCCAACACATTTAAGAGAATGAAAACACCAAAGACTATTTTGATGCAATTATGAAGTATATAAATTTGGTGATCAGTGAAAAGAAGAAATAGTATTCCTGCCCTCATAGAGTTTACCTTCTAGTCTGGGAATACAAATAAGAAACAAGGACAAACTGTAGTATGTCAGATGGTTGTAAGTGTTAAGAAGAATAAAGTAGAGAAGAGAGCTGATATGTGGCGTGTCAGGAATTTGCATTTTTATTTTTTCAATTTTTATCTATTTATTGTTTGGGATTTATTGAGGGTACAAAGAATTGAGTTTGCATTTTTAAATAATGTAGACAGGAAATGATTCAACAAGACAGTGACATTTAAGTAAAAGCTAAAGGAAATGAGGGCAAGAGCCATGGCTATAGCTGGTGGAAGGACATTCCAGGTATAGGACATAGGACGTGTAAAGACTCAGAGGCCAGAGTATTCTTGAACTTTTCACAGTCTATCAAATAGACTACTGTACTTGGACAAGAAGAGTGAAGTAATAAGAGAGGAGGAGAGAGGGGAGACTCCTAGCCTATTATGGGCACCTCAGTGTAACTATGCATTTGAAAGTGTTACTATGCATCAGGCAGAGGAAGGACATGATCTTATATGTTATCCTGCTGTTGTCCTGAGAATAGTCTGAACTGACTTACTACATAGGCCAGTTAAGAGGGGATTATAATTCAGACAAGAGATGATGATATTGGATCAGAGTGGAAACAGTGCAGATGGGAAGAGTGGACAGATTCTAACTCAGTTTTGAAAGTAAGGGTTTCTGTGTTAGCTGACAGATCAAATGTGGAGGTGTAAGAGAAACAGAGGTTATAAGAAAATAGGATGGATATTCCATTCTGTAATAAAGAGAAGCCTGGGTGGGGAGCAAAAACTGTGGAGAAAATAAGAAGTTTTATTTTTATGTGCTAAGTATACAGGTGTCCTTATAAAGATGTTGGGTAGATGATCGAATGTAGAAATTAGTGTATGATACACTGTGCATCACAAGACCCTAAAGAATATATAGATTAGTCCATAAACAATGCAGGCAAACTTAGTTATGGGGGGAGGAATCAGTTTAAAGCTTAATCTCATATAGTATACCAAAAGAAATTCAAGTTGGGGGCAGCACCTGTGGCTCAGTGGGTAGGGCGCCGGCCCCATGTACTGAGGGTGGTGGTTTCAAAGCCAGCCCCGGCCAAACCACAAGAAAAAAATAGCCAGGCATTGTGGTGGGTGCCTATAGTCCCAGCTACTCAGGAAGCTGAGGCAAGAGAATTGCCTAAGCCCAAGAGCTGGAGGTTGCTGTGAGCTGTGATGCCATGGCACTCTACCAAGGGTGACAAAAGTGAGATCCTCTCTCTAAAAAAAAAAAAAAAAGGAAAGAAATTCAAATTGGATTAAAGAGGTAAAGTTTTTCTAAATTAAAAGTAAAACTGCTGAAAACAAGAGTACCTTTCTAATCCCTAAATGGTCAGACTCTTTCTGAATATAAAAATAATGGAAAAATCAAAAAGGAAAATACTGGTAGATTTATGTACACACAAATTTGAAATACCACGAAAAACATAAATGTGAATAACAAACTGGGAGAAAATACACAATAGACATGACAGAGTCATTAGTCTTACCTAAGGGCCCTTATGAATTAATAACATCAAAGACTAATATCCAATATGAAAATGTTAAAATCATGAAAATAAAATTTACAGAAAAAGGAAAGGCCCTTAAATATATTTTAAAATGTTCAACCTGACCAGTAATCAAAATGATGAGAATCAAATAAAAGCACCCCCAGTATTTTTGTGCTTCTTACAATATTAAGTTCACAGTGGCCCAGAAGGAAAGCACTGTGTGGGGTTTCATTTTGGCTTTACCTTGTACATACATGTTTCTTCCTTCCTGACACATCGTTTGGAAATACAAATCAAAACTCCTGGACGAATTCATGGCCTGTGACACGATAATTACTCTTCTAGAAATCTACGAGATGGAGATCCATTCAAAGTTTATTTACAAAGACGGTTGTCACAGTATTATTTATATTGTGAAATATAGGAATAAGGAAAATATTCACAAAAGAAAAAGAATTGCCTCACTAATGAGGTGTGCTTAAAATTAAATACTATGATGCAGGTATTAAAACTATGTTTTGGAATTTTTTTGTCCTGTGCTTCTTTGTGTGGTTATAACAAATGACATGAGATTGGATAGTTTATAGAGAAGAGAAATTTATTTTCTCACCATTCTGGAGGATGAGTAGTCCAAGATCAAGGCACTGGCGTCTGGTGTCTGGTGAGGGCCTTCTTGCTGTATCCTCACAGGGTGGAGGGGAGAAGGGCAAAAAGAATGGACTCCCTCCAAAAAGCACCTTTATAATGGCATCAGTCTATTGTGACCTAAACACTTCCCAATCCTGTAGCACTGGACGTTAAGTTTCCAACACAAGAATTCTAGGTGATATATCTGGACCACGGCATTCTACCCTTGGTTTCAGAATTTCATGTTCTTCTGATATGTAAGATATATTCATTCCTCAATAGACCTCCAAATCTAAAATCATTCTAATATCAACTCAAAAGTCTAACATCCAGAGTTTCATTTAAATTGGTTATAGGTGAAGGTTATTAAAACCCTGTTGATACCGGGGCAAATGTCCTTCAAGTTGTGAGCATAGGAAATGAAATAAACTGTCCCAGCTACTTTGGAGGCTGAGGCAAGAAAATCACTTGAGCCCAAGAGTTAGAAGTTGCTGTGAGCTATGACTTCAGCGCGCTCTACTAGGGTACCCTGGAGACTCTGTCTCAAAAATACAAAAACAAAAACAAAAACCCCCCAAATTATTTACTTCCAAAATATGATGATGAGACAGGCACAGGATAGATATTTCCATTCCAAAAGGGAGAAATAAGCATGAAGAAAAGGACAACAGGTGCCAAGTTAAAGTCCAAAACACAACAGGGAGAACAACCTTAAATCTTAGGGCTGAAAAATAATCTTCTTTGATTTGTTGGCCTGGGGCAGGGATGGGGCCCCATGGGCCCTGGATAGCCCTGCTCTCACGGCTTTTCAGGTGTAGCCCCGCCACAGTTCTCAGTGGCTGTAGTAGGTGCCTGTGGCTCTCCCAGTTGGCTTTGCACAGTGTTTGCGCTAAGGTTATAGGGTCTTGATGGTGGCCCTGCCCCTTGGCTCCACTAAGCATTGTCCTGGTAAGAATTCCTTGTAGCAGCTCTGCCCCTGCCACATGTCTCTGGGCCTGGGGTTTGTCTGATATATCTCTTGAAATCTACAAGAAGGAAGCCAGCCAGCCATGTCTCCAAAGGTCTTCTATGCCTGCAGAATTAGCACCATGTGTTTGCATAAAAGCTTCCCTCTTGTGTTCCCCAGAACAGTGGCCCAAGCTGCAACTGGGCCTGCTTGGAGCCACAGCTGAGTGAGCTGAAGAGAACTGTGCTAGAATGTGGGAAGCAAAGACCCATGGTGGCCCCAAACAACTCTCCTGAGATCCCGGGGGGGCCCTGGGCCCATCCTCACAAACCACTGTTCTCACAAGGCCCTAGCTCTGTGGGTTTATAAGGAGGGGGGGAGCGGGGCAACCTTGAAGGCATCTGAAATGTCTCCAGGGTCCTCTGGTCATTGTGTTGAGGAATAGCAGCTGGCTTCCTTCTGTCCATACTATTCTCCTTATGAAATTGTCATTTGACCACACATTTTTGTTTTTTCTTATAAATAATGTACTTTATTCTTTTCATGGCCAGGTGGAGAATTTTACAAATCTTTACATTCTGCATCTCGTTTTATTATAAGTCCCGTCTTTAAACCACTTCTTTCTCTTTTTTGCATTTGACTATAGCAGCTGGGAGAAGCCAAGCAGCCTCCTGAATGCTTTGCTGCTTAGAGATTTCTTCTGTCAAGTATCCTAGTTCATTGCCCCTAAGTTCTGCTCTCCACAAAGTTCTAGGGATATAATTTAGGGAAACTCATTGCCACATTGTAACAAGGATGGCTTTTCCCCCAGTTTCCAATGCATTCTTTGTCATTTCTGAGACCTCATCAGAATAATCTTCACTGTCCGTATTTCTAAGGGCAGTCTATTCACAAGCATTATGTAAGGTTCGGGCTTTCCCTACTTCTCTCCTCTGTCCTCTTCTGAGCTCTCAGCAGAATCACCCTTAATGGTCTGTTTATGGCAATCTAGACTTTTTCCATCATTCACCAATCTACAGCCACTTCCACATTCTTAGGTATTTGTGATAGCAACACAGCACTCCTCTGTTATCAACTTCTGTCTCAGTCTGTTCGTGCTGCCATAACAAAATACCACACACTGGGTAGTTTAGAAAGACCAGAAATTCATTTCTCACAGTTCTGGGGGTGAGAAAGTTCAAGATCAAGACACTGGTAAGTTGGTAAGTTCATTGTCTGCTATAGATTCCGTCTCTTTTTCCAAGTTGGCACCTTGTTATTGTATCCTCTGAAGGGGAGGAATGCTGGGTCTTCACATGGCTGAGGGCAAAAGGAGACAAATTCCCTCTGTTAAGTCCCACTCATGAGTGCAGAGCCCTTATGACCTAAATTATGTACCCAAGGCCCCTTCTGTCAACACTGTTACATTGGGGATTAATTTTCCAACACGTGAATTTGGGGGAACACTTTGAGACCATAGCAATTTTCAAGGATGGGAGTATCTCTCTAATCATGTAACTTTTACTTAATAAAATCATAATATAAAATTATGTCCATGATGAATCTAATTATATAAACGTTAAAGAAAAATATGCAACAAAAATAGCTCCCTTGATTAAAAATGTGATACTTAATGCTCATAATTTGGAACATATAGGAAAGTAAGAATGAGACAGTAGAAATAACCCACAACTCAGTAATACAAATGAGGCCACCCTAGCCCATCAAGCTGCCAGTCAGCCCAGACATAAAAAACCTCCCAGGAAACCCACGTATTAACAACAAACAGGGTCCAGCCTCCTGTCACTGTCAGCCAATATACGGAGACAGGGATAGTCCATCAAACTTTGTCAGAAGGCAATTCTGGAGAACAGTGAAATAGCCTCTCTAAGACTGTTCTGTTCATCTACTTCCCAAACTACAGTTTTATACATAATGGTTCACAGTAAAGACCACAATAACCTTTATTTTAAATTATTTTAAATCTATTAGAAGATTTTCAATTCAAAAGTTAATTCCTGAACTATTCAAGATGAGCATCTTTAGGGTGGGAGCTAAATTTACAAAACTGGTAGGGCCTACAGGTCACTTAGGACCTAAAACATTCAGACCAGCTGTGTCATGTTTGCCCTAACCTGACAGACTCCATCTTATTCTCGATAAATGTGCTTTCACATGGACTATCAAGAAATAGTTTTAAGCTACTAGATTTTGGTGGCGTTTGTATACCACAAAAGCTTATTGATACACTTCATTATCAAAGTCCCGGGAGCACTTTTTTTTTTCCATCATCACAATATCTGGGAAAGGAAGAGTTTGACTTTCAGTTTCTTTTTTTTGCAGTTTTTGGCCAGGACTGGTTTTGAACCTACCACCTCCGGCATATGGGGCCGGCGCCTTATTCCTCTGAGCCACAGGCGCTACCCGAGTTTGACTTTCAGTGAGAGGAATGATGATATTAGTGAATCAGCAGGCAAAGAGCACAGTCTTGTCTCATTACCTGCATTTTAATCTCCAGAAAAGCAAGCTTTGTCAGGGATGGAAGCTTCTTCCGGCTTCTTCATGTAACTCAGAGTAGTAAACTAATCCCATGTGTGCTCTGTGAAAAGCTGCTCAGGGAAGCCTAGTTAAAACTTAAGTATACTTTGTTAGTGCTGCCTGCCTCCCTTGGCGCCATCAGCTATTCCTGTAAGACTCTTGGCGCTCTCTGGTTTACATAATGGGAAGAAAGATGAGGTCTTCATTAATTAAATTAGTGAAGTCACATTTAGGTTGGAGGAAAGCACCTATCAAATATTTTCGTCACATGCCTGAAATAGAAAGACAGGATGTTCCACTGGCATTTGAGTGTTGGAAAAACAGATTGTCATTTCTTGGTGTCCCATTCCAATTGTCTCCTAAGGACCTTGAGTGGAAAATTTTTCCTTCTTTCATTTTATAACCTTTTGTATATTTCCAGGGAAATCCAATCCTTGTATTTCTGGTTCGTTTATACGTAATTCATCACAGTGTTTTTCAATAACTATTTCCAGTGGGGCTTCAAAACATGAGTCCATTTCCTGGGGAAATGAGCTCTGAGTCCTGCCTATCCCAGATAGATACACAGTGAGAGAAAGTGTCATTCACCAGGAAAAGTTATTGAAATGCAGAAAATAAGATACATGTAGAAAGTAAGACTCACCTGGATAATTTGCTTTGATGTTCTTCATACTCAATAGAACTAAATTTAGGAAACCAGGACGTCGTGGGGACGCTACAGGGAAGTCATGATTCATGAAAGGGGGCTGGTTTAATTTTTTTTTTTTTTTAAGACAGAGTCTCACTATGTTGCATTCAGTAGAGCGCCATGGTGTCACAGCTCACAGCAACCTCAAACTCTTGGGCTTTAGTGATTCTCTTGCCTCAGCCTCCCAAGTAGCTGGGACCACAGGCATCTGCCATGATGCCCAGCTAGTTGTCATTGTTGTTTAGTTGGCCAGGGCTGGGTTTGAACCCACCAGCCCCCATGCATGTGGCGCCCTAACCTCTTAGCTACGGGTGCTGAGCCGGTTTCATTAAATCTTGAGGGGTTTACTCTGCTTAAAATAAGAAAACTGATATATGAGAGTCAGATTCATAAACCAAAAAAAGAAAAAAGAAAAAAAACAGGTATATGACAATCAGATTCATAAACCAAAGTGAGTAAAAAAAAAATAGAAGTTATAAGAATATCATATGATAGATGGCATAATATGTAGGTATTAAATTATTCTCCAAGAATTTTTGAAGACATAAGAAAAGTGCTTAGATAATACTAAGATACATGTATATTGTCTATATATAGAAATAGAAAATAAGAACAAAAACAGAGTGAAAAAACATCAGCAATGACTTTGGTTGGGAAGGGGTGGAAAAGAGGAAGAGAGAATGACCTCTCCAGGAGACTCTAGTTCCCGTGTCCATCTGATGATTCTGAGGGCCAGGAGGCTTCCAAGTCTACATTGGCCATGAGATTAAAATGATAAAGCTTTGTGTTTGCTCTTGTATATTAGTATGAGATAGAAAATAAATCTTTAGGTGAAGGCAATAATTAGAAAAATTATATAAAATTATTTCCTGCTTTTATTTCCATTGACTTTAATGAAAGTGTGTGTGTATTTTAATAGTGGTTACCACATTTTTATGATGTCTATTTTTTATGTCTGTTGTTATTTATGTATTTCCCAATTTTTCTACAGTGAATATGTATTTTCTCTAATAAAACACCATAAAAATTAGCAATGATTTTATTGCCTTTCTTCCCTCTTCATTCTAGAAAAAATCTAAAATATTTTTTACATTTTCTTTTTTTTTCTTTTTTTTTTGAGACAGAGCCTCAAGCTATCCCCCTGGGTAGAGTGCCATGGCATCTCAGCTCATAGCAACCTCCAACTCCTGGGCTCAAGCGAGTCTCCTGCCTCAGCCTCCCAAGTAGCTGGGACCACAGGCGCCTGCCATAACGCCCAGCCATTTTTTGGTTGCAGCCATCATTGTTGTTTTGGAGGGCCTGGGCTGGGGATTCGAACCTGCCACCTTAGGTGTATATGGCTTGTGCCTTAGCCGAATTAGCCACAGGCGCTGAGCCACATCATTAGTTCTTATATATTTAATACCTTCCTTCAGGGATCCTCTTCCTTTTTCCTGAAGAACATCCTTTAGAAGCTCTTTGAGAAAGGTACTCTATCTGACGTCCCCATTTTGAAAGATAGTTTTGGGGGATATAGACCTAGTTGGACAGTCATTTTCTCTCAGCACGTTGAAATTATTATTACAAACCAGTCGATCTAAATGTCACTCTTTTGTGGGTCATTTGTGTTTCCTCCTGTTGCTTTTAAGATCTGCTTCTTCGATGGTCTGAATTTTCAGTACCCTGTGAGTAAGTGTAGATGTCTTTTTTTTTTTTCCTCCTTGCAACTCTGGAAAACTCTGAGCCATTATCTCTTCCGATTCTGCTCCTCTTAGCTCTTGTCTTTCCTTCTGAGGCTTCCCGTGAAGGTGCATTTTGCCTTCTTGTTCTGGTGTCTGTAGTTCTTACTTTCTAGCTGCTGGTCTCTGACCTAAATTCTCTCAAATTTCTTCAGTTCTTTTGTCCAGTTCACTATTCAATCCGCTATTCAACTCAATCAGATTTCTTTTTAAAATTGACAACGTCATTAGGTTTCTAGAAATGGGAAACTTTATTAGATAAGTCTACCACTGATTTGGGGGAGGGGTTAATTTTAAATTTTTGAAAATTTTTTTATATCAACAATTATATTTTTAATTTCCAGAAGTTCTGTTCTGTTCTTTTCAAAGCTGACGGGTTGGTTTTTTTTTTTTGAGACAGAGCCTCAAGCTATCCCCCTGGGTAGAGTGCCATGGCATCACAGCTCATAGCAACCTCCAACTCCTGGGCTCAAGCGAGTCTCCTGCCTCCGCCTCCCAAGTAGCTGGGACCACAGGCGCCTA
>CAUYQV010085259.1:0-57927 GCA_963574575.1 Galagoides demidoff | reverse complement strand
GTCCAGACAGAGCACTCAATAAATATTAGTGGCTATTAGCTGGTATTTTGGTTATTGTTCTGTCAGAACAATCATTTCCCAGTTTGTTGGAGGAAAGACCAAGCTTCCTTGAGGTTCTGGAGCCACGCACAAGGTTCTGGAACCCTAGTCAGGATTTCTTTCTCCCTCTTCAATTCCTCCAGCTGGTATAAAACCAGACTCTGTAGTAGGAAGATTTTAGAATTAGGCATCAGGATGTTGTGATTCAAATTCTTATTCTCTGAGTTCAAATACACTTATTGGCTCTGTGACCCAGAGGAAGGCATTGAATCCTTTACTATACACATTTTTTTTTTTCGAGTTTTTGGCCTGGGGCTGGGTTTGAACCTGCCACCTCCAGTATATAGGGCCAGCGCTCTACTCCTTTGAGCCATAGGCTCCACCCTTCATTTTTTCTATAAAAGGAAAGAGTCATGATTAGAGTTGTCAGGATCAAATAAGGAATGCATTTGTGAGCATCTGGCACCAGGTGAGTCTCTAACATGGCTTCCATCTTAATCAGACTGACGCAGTTAGCCAGCGTGTCAGTTGACTTACGTGATGGCCTGTAAAACAGTCACTTTTTAAATGACTTCCCTCTCCTCTTATGTTTTACTTGTGAGAATTGCCACCTCCCTCTTCACCCCTCATCAAATCCTGCAACCTGGGCTGATCCTTGACCCTGTTTCCTGGCCCACAGGTGAATATTGACCACTTCACTAAGGACATCACGATGAAGAATCTGGTGGAACCTTCCCTGAGCAGCTTTGATGTGGCCCAGAAAAGAATCCATGCCCTGATGGAGAAGGATTCCCTGCCTCGCTTTGTGCGCTCTGAGTTTTACCAAGAGCTAATTAAGTAGCAATTTAGTCAGGCTATGAGAGTCACCGTGAGTTATTTCCTTCACCATAACCCTGCATTTGCTAGTCACCAGCATACCTACCCACAGCAGCTTTGCTCAAAGATACCCAGGAGTAGTGCTTACTCTTTTCCCCCCTACATTGTTTTGGGTATTCATCGATGGTCCAAATGCTTTCTTTCCCAACTTTCCTCTTCACGCCCCATTCTTAATTGACCTCTACTCAGTTAATAGACCCCAGGAGAACCACAGAAAAATCCTGACTCGGGCAAAGAGTTCTAAAACAGAATGTATCACTAACTGTGGCGGTAGATGTCCACCTAAACTGATCTGAAAAAAATTGTGGATGTGGAAAAACCAATTACAAGGGGGCTTAACAGATTTCTCTTATTTTGCTTCTGATCCAGAGAGATCACACCTCTGATTTCTGCATTTGGTTAGTAAAATGTGCTGTGATTTTTATGAGACAGTCACTACATTTGAAGCAAATTGTGCAATCTTTAAAATATTGATCTTCCCTTGAGGCACCCTCGTGTTACCTGGATATAAGTAAGAGACACACCACGACCATAAAAATATGGTGTTTATACCAAATCAATCTAATCACAATCTATAGTGATTCTTTCCTCACTGCCTGCCCCCTGACAAAGTTACCAAATTCCATTTTGAATCAACAACTTAAGGTCAAAAATGATTTTATAAATGTGTCTATGACTCTAGGATGTAGGTCAAATATTTCACTTTCCAAATCATTTGATATCTTTGTGGTTATAAAATTCCAAGATTTCTGATTCTAATCATGTAAAACACCACTGTTCATCCAGTCGGGCGGTCTCCCACCTCAACATCAAGAGGGCTGTTACTCAAAAGGGATATTGTTGTCAAGTTTAAATAGCTAATTATCCTATGTTGCTGTCACTATAGAACAATGATAATTATCTTCAAAACCCCAAATCATCCTTGGAAAACGTAATGTGACTATATAGAGAGGGTTTTTCTAAGCGTTCTCAAGTATCCTGCCTTTTGCAAAAAGAAAAATAATAATAATAATAATCATGGGATCTAATCTTCTTTCACTGTTTTGCTTCCTGCATTAGCAAATTGTGCTTCTAGTCAAAAGTATAGATTCGTACTCCTGATATGCCTCATACACAGCTAATTGGCAGGCCATGGTATTCTTAGTAGGTTTAAATGGCTAATTCTGTATTTTATTATTAAGTTTTGCTAGAATTTTTTTCTAATCTTTAGTAGATTTTATTAAGTAATGATACACACAATCTAGTGATAAATAAAATCAAACTAAACCATGTATGAGGGTAATCAAGATCAGGATAGTGAGTTAATTCAAAAGGAAGAGGGCGTTTTTTTAAAGGATCAATAAAATTCCGAAATGGTTCAGTAGAAGATTGCCTTGGTCAGTCTTGTTTTCCTCTTTTTGTTTCCGTTTTTACTCCACACACTCCTGGTTTCCCATAGGGAGCTCATTTATTCAGTTCTTTACTAGGAATACTGAAAATGAAGAAACTGTGTTACTCTGTTCTTCAGAAAAACACTAACCAGGCTTGTTGGATTTTCCCTGGTTTTGTGATTTCAAAGGGTTATATGCCTTTCCTGCAGACTTGCCACTTGATATTTTGAGACCCAGTAGAGTGACTGGGTCTGCAGGCAGCAAATGTATGAATTCATTGTCTTTTGTCATTATCGCCCACTTCAAAGGAACTCCTTCCTCAGGCAGTTCAGATCAGCATTGTGATGGTGATGTTCTCAACATCTGCCCCTGCCTAGGATTGACAAAGAACTCTGATACAGATTTCCAGGGCGGCACTTCCAGAACCATCTTCTTCAATCTCTGTCTGCACAGCCCCAAATGAGTAGGAAAAGCGCTAGCCTTTTACTTCTTAATGCAGCTAAAAATGTTAGGAACCTCTCAAAACGAGGTGAGTTATTTTTGTTATTTTTTTTTTTGAATGCCAAAACATTTTCAAAAAAAAAATTAAAAATTTAAATATTTTATCCACGTTGTTTCAAATATCCAAATGTTTGAAAATGCTCAGACAGTTAACGAGATCCTAAAGATCTCACCCATGTAATTGATGTGATGAAGATTCCAATTAACTTACAAGTTGACTGAACGTGGGAGGGCTTGTCAGTGGAAAAAAGTCCTTTGCCCGTTCGTAAGCTGAATCCAGAAGGCAGAGGGCAGCAAAGTGGGTGCCGCAAATGCAGCAAGGGTTGCAAAAAGAATGAGAGAAGGAATGTCCTCCAGTCAAATGGTGACATTGTCTGTATCCATCCACCTACATTTAATTTGAAATTTAAAGCAGTCTGCTTTCACACTTACATGCACATATTCAAAACTCTTCTTCTAGCATGTGAAGTGATAAAATTAAAAATACAAATATTCTAGCCCCAAAGGAGAAACTAAACAGCTCTAGAAAATTTCTTTGAAAGCTTTTGAAAGTTGTTTGAAACTTAGCAAAGAGAAGGAGAGGGAAAAAAAAAAAAAACACCTGTGTTACTAGTAGTTTCCATGGTAACACAAAGCAAATACATTCTTTTCATTCTGGGAAATTAGAAAAAGTGGAATGATCTTTCCAGGAAAAAACACGTGTAACATCAATTTATCTCTCCCTTTCCCTCCTCTGCCTCCTCTTCACTCTCCCTTGAGTAAATTGACTGGGACAGTAGGAAGCTGGATGCAACAGCCCTGTGGTGCTTGTGTCTTCCTCTCTGGAGAAGAAGCAACTACAGTTGTGGGTGAATTGGGGATGTAGAAAGGTGGTGGACCCAAACCGTGGTCAATGAAAATAGGAGTATATGCTTCCAAGTTCTGAGAGAAACCTGAGATTAGCCCATGTACCAGCCCATCACCTGTTTTTCTGCCTGGGTTTAGTATAATTTGTGGTTAAGGATTTGGTTCAGATTAAGAGCTCCATTGACGAGCACAGAGAGACTAACTATGGACTCTACAGTTCCTTAGGAGGCTATGTTCCATGTTTATCTGATAAAGCAAGACTTGTTCACATAAATGACAGTTCACCTTACCCACCACACACACACACGCTTTTCTTTCTCTCGGATAGACACCTTTTGAAATGCACAACTGAGATGTTTCAGTGACTTTGTTTTCAAATCAATAAAGTGAAGTCTATGGAAACGTTTTGTGTCCAACCCCCCATGCCCCACATACTCCAATTCTCTGTAGTATAAATTATGCTTTAAGTAGATTTTAGTTTTTACTGCATAAAAAGAACTTAGGGAAATAATTTGTTTTTATTTCTATCCTCTACGAAGCCGTGGATTTTACTTGGTTGATGTGATCTCTGCATGCAATATATTTCAATATGATGAAGCTATTAATTATTTCCCAAGGATAACAGGTGTGCAGAAGTTTTACTAAAACTCGACCAAGGACAAATCAATGGCTAAACTAAGAAGCCTTCCCTTCTAGGGCTTTGCCAAAATATTTATCCTATTACAAATTTGATAATTTGAGATTTATTTTAAAATCTAGTTATATTTCAAGGAAATGTTTTCCATTCCCTCTAGCAGACCATTCTCCCCATTTCCCAGGAATTTCGCAAGTTTAGAAGAGGGAGGGGTCATGAGAGAAAAGGGGAGAAAGGAGAGAAGGGAAGACGCAAAGAAGTGAGTATCCAGACCTAGGAACCTAATTCATTTGCTAGGAAACTTTTAAGAGAAATTCAGCTCGATCAAAACCAAGACTGCTTCTTACTGTCATCGTCCATATTTGTGGGAAGGCATTTCTTGACTCACAAGGCATGTAAATGAGAAAATTCATTTTAACATCCCAGAAAGCCTTCAGTCAAGAAAAGAACCAATATGGAAGACCTCGTCTCCCCATTTGGCTTGCATGAGCCAGAAAACAGAGAACGGAGAATGTGGTTTCCAACCTCCAAGCATCCAAACCCAAGGGCTAGGCAACTGTGTGTCGGTTTTCCTCTGAAGTCTTGGTACAGCTCAGTATGTCCTGGCTGAACTGCTGTTAGACCTTCTGGTTTTCCAGTCTCTTCATTCTATTAGTCAACTCCGTATTTAACACTTGCTTGGTACAAGGCTCTCAAGTTAATAATTTAGCAGCAGCTCCGAGTGCTGCATATACTCTTCACTAAATAGCTCATGTAGCAAATCAGAACAATAGGTAGTCAAAGAAAGGCTTTCCAGCACCATCCCCAAATTAAAAACGGTCGACTTTTCCAACTGAGGATTCACTGATGGCATTGAATGGCAGAGAGTGACGGGCCAAACAGACAAATGAAAGCAAAACATTTTGGAATACTACCCTCAGCTCACAGTTGGATAATAATCTTATTTTTCTAGAAGCTCAAAAATTAACTTCTTAGCATTCATATCCCGTTTAAAAGCCTCTTGTAAGTTACCTATTCTTTCACCTGAGGTATTTTTCCTCCCCACGTCATCCCTATACCTCCCTTCCTCTTCTCCCCCTGCAAGAGAAATTACTTAACATAGTTGGATCTAACCACAATTATATAATAATACTTTAAAAGCATTTAACTTCCTAATGTAGGAAAATGTACAGTTTAACGCACAAAGCAAAAAGCAAATGCTGAGAAATTTGCCATTGGAGACAAGCAATCTAAATGATTTTTGCCAAAACTTCTTTTTATGTTATATCAGGATTTTTTTTATGTTATCAGGATTGGAAGGAACAATTTAAAAAAACAAAAACAACAACAAAAACGTGTTACAACTTCCAGTTCATCTGCATGAGACGCAGGCAGGAGAAGTGAAAGGTTTATAACTCCATTTGTAAGCTTTTTCTTGTACGTTTTTAATTTAGGAACAATTGTGATTATCTTCTGATTTTTGTATCCAATACTTTATGTACTGTGTGACTCACATTTCTTGATAAAGCACCAAATATGTATCAGTAACTACAATTATATATATTAAATATATATCTGTATGAAGCCTCATATGAGTCCTTATTGACTCCTAAGTATTTTTTATAGGAAACATTCTTCCTTAAGGTAGGCTTTTCTCTTCTTACACCAGGGAGCCCTTGATCATTCAGGAGGATCATCACTAACAAGGGTCAGTTAGTAGCTCGACATGCGAACTCAGAGAGTGAGTGGGAAGTGCCTCATTCTTATACATTTTGGTGACTACTTTCTCTTGGATTCAGGTGACAATAACTTATCGACCCAGCGGCCATCGTGTTAGGAACTGATTGAGCCCATTATATCATTTGGATCCCGCAATATTCAGGGAGGATAGAAATTTCTTTCTCTTTCCGCACTGGGGAAAGATGCCAACGATCTAAAACCCAGGTGTTACTTCAAGCAGCTCAATTCTTAGATTTGGTGCTCAGAGAGTTTTTAGGCAATGTGTTAAGATCCTACAACAAGTGGGATTGGAACCATAAAAAGGAAAACATAAATGCAGAAAGAAGCATAAATGGGAGCAGATTTACAGGGAGCTTCCATGTGGAGAGGGAGACAGAGATTAACCACGGTATCTATTGTGGTCTCTGGCAAGTTTCTTGGTTCTCACCCCCAGGCCCATGAGGTCTATCTAACTTTAATAGAGATATAAGGCTCTGGAATCATTTTGATACCACCTACTCACCTCTGTATTTCAATTACCTGCAATGAGTTTCTGAGCATTTTCACCAAGAAGTAGGAGTACAGCAAGTACCATGGATACTTCTCTGTCCCCCCCACAGAAGAGTGACATTCTCCAGGTAACACTCCAAGTCAGTAGAACAAAAGAGTTTAGTGATCATCTGGACAGCCTCTGAGCCCCCAGTTGGAGCCCCTAAGCTAAAGGAATCACGTGATCCCTCAAGACATCAGGGTTACTGGCTTTAACTTGAGCAAAGCAGTATGGACCACTCCCCAGGTGGAAACCTGTTCTTTCATCAAAGTCAGGTGGGCCATGCTTTCCAAGCTATAAGATCTCCAAAGGACATTTTGCTGCTTTTTACCTTTCCTAAATCAGCAAAGTCTTAAAAATTATTTTGCCCATTAATCACTTTCTGACACATTAACTTTTCAGATGGCCTTCTCAATTCAGTGCATTCTGGCAAATTCCTGGTCCACTTTCTATGCTTTTCCACTTTTTGGTCAAGTCCTACTTTCTTAATGCTTGAATTCATTAAAGCAATGAGAAATGTGAATGGAAATTTTATTAAAAAGCAAAGTTTGCAAGGAGGCAGTCTTTGCGCCATCTCTGGCAAGCAACCAGGCCTCCTTGGCCAGATTAGCCTGGTCTCTTTGTTAATGGGACAGTTTTTCTGATTGCTTTTGCTGCCACAAAAGGCTGTTGGTGACAGGCAGGTAGAGGTGGATATGCCCACAGGCAACTTAGAGAGTCTTACACGTGTCTTCAAAAGTAGTGCCTTGTGACTTCCACTGGGAGGAACCGTCTTGACACAGGAGAAATAGACACCTGCCACAGATCATGGTGCTAAGTGCCCAGAGCCTCCTGCTTCCAAGCAGATTTCTTGGAAAACATAAAAGACACTTAAAGAGGAATTGGAGCCCAGAGGCTTTAATGAATAGGGATGAATGGAAATTGATGTTCCTTCATTTCTTTTAACTCAACATTTATCTTGACCGCCTTTTAATTTAGCAACTAACACCTTAACTCCTATACCTATTTGAACCTCCTCCATCAATTTGACTGAAAATGAGCAGGGAGGTAATAAAGAAAAAAAATCCAGATTCAGAGAATGTCAGAGCTGGAAACATGCTCAGGATGGAAGTTCCCCACTTTTGCCCTGCAAAGATTCTTTTCAGCTGAGATGCTGGTACCTGGGGGGACACCGATGGAGCAAGGGAGGCACCAACTTGCCTGGCCAGTCCGGTCAGCCATACAGCCCCTGCTGATTATTTGGGTACCAGTCATCACACATAGAAGCAGCACTCAGGTATCCTAAGCGATTACTCTGCCCAATCTACTTTTGAAAGATAAGGAAATTGAAGCCCATAGAGGTAAAATCGTGTGTCCAAAGTTCTACATCTGGATTCTGGTATCATCCTTACAGATGCTCTGACTCCTACAGTGGGGTGTTTTTTCCTCGGAACCAAATTCATGTAATGCCACATTTGCACATCTATAACAACATAATAATAGATGTTTTTGAAGTTGCTATCGAAGAACAATGAGATACTAGAAAAATAGTAGTATAGGCCCAGAAAAATCCTGCTTCTCAAAATAGATTCCTTTCCCCATCTCTGTAGTAGTTTTCCCAATTTGCTGTCCTTTGGGGTTAAAAAACCTCTTTTTTACATAAAAACTTTCCTACTAGAAAGTTATCAGCCATTCATACTTTACCGTGAATAACTGATAAGATGATTGCTTATTTCTTAATATCTTCAACTGATAAGATTGCTTATTTCTTAACATCTTCCTGAAGACAGCTGGAGAGATAGGGTGTTCGGATCAAAGGGAAGACTGGTTTGACTGAGGGAGAGGAGGATCTGTGTATGGAAATGTTATTGTTTAAAAACTGGTAATCTACACGTGTGATCCACAGCCCCATTCTGTGACATCACCAGGTGCTAAATAAAGACTTATAGACACACAACAGGCTTTTCTCCTACTTGACCCAAAATAGTGTTGATACACTATTTTACGAACAATCATGTATTAGCTTTACTCTTTTACTGAGATCTGAAGAACTGGCAGCATTTTTGATGCTGAATTTCCCAACTACCAACTACAAACTATTATTTGCAATTTATCCCATTTTATTAAGCATCACCCATCACTTAAGAAGGCTCCCTTAACTACAAATTCTTATTAGAGGAGTAATACATAAAACCCCTAACTGCTTGTTCTTACAAGGGAGAAAACAGCTTAGAGCACGTATCTGATCATGTCATTCTTCTGTTTAAAACCTTTTTGTGACTTTCTATGCTCTCAACCTCTGATAGGCTCCAGAGCCAGGGCATGGGGGGATCTTGTGGAGTCCACATATGTGCAAGCACCCTTCACTGTCTGTTGATTGAATAACACCTCATATATCCATGTCTTATTTTAAACTCAGTCAGGTACTGTTAGCAGGAGAATACAAATTTGCTTTTAAAATTTCCCAATTTTTGTTAACTTATCTTTTTGAATATTTTAAATGAAAAGATAATGGTATTATAGCTACTCTCATATGAATGCCCTCAAAAATCACTTCTAATTTTTTTTTTTCTTTCACTCTTAGTCTTTAAAGGTGCTTTTTAGGCCTGGCACCTGTAGCCAAGTGGTTAGGGCGCCAGCCACATACACCGGGGCTGGTGGGTTTGAACCCACCCCAGGCCTGCTGAACAACAATGATAACTGCAAAAAAAAAAAAAATAGCTGGGCATTGTGGCTGGGCCTGTAGTTCCAGCTACTTGAGAGGCTGAGGCAAGAGAATCGTGTAAGCCCAAGAGTTGAAGGTTGTTGTAAGCTATGATACTACAGCACTCTACCAAGGGTGACAAAGTGAGACTCTGTCTCAACAACAACAACAAACAAAGATGCTTTTCATTCTAAGAATTTGAATGCTCTAGAGAATAGCTTTTTGAATCCTCAGCCTGATACTGGAGGTTCCTTAAACCAGCCAGGCCCACACATCTTGCTCCAAACACGCTGTGGCTTCTCATGCTCTAGGCCTCACGCAGGGCAGGTCATTTCACTACGTTCGGTCTCATCTGGCCAATACCTACACATTTTCAAAGAATTAGCACACAAACATCCTCTTCTGGGAGACTTTCTTCATCCCTGTCATATACCATCTAACCCAAATCAGGGACATTTCTCCAGCTTGGTGTGCTCCCACGAGAGGGATGTCCCTACCAACTAGACAGGGTAATTTTGCGGAACAGTCAGAGAATCCTCTTTGATAAACATTGGAAAAGCTAAGATCTGGCATTTTAATTTCTGAAAAAGTCTGGACATGAAAACTTCCAGATACCCCTCTCCTCTTAGTAAGACAGACCAAGAAAGGAAATTAAACTTACTGTGGCTTTTTGCTATGCCTTTGGGAAACAACATCCCTCCCCAATCCTGGTGTTGACCAATGTGATAAATCCAAGTGAGAGAGAAGGGGAAGCTGGTCTACCAAGGCGGATGGGAAGCTGCTGAGACCATCCATAAGCTCAAACCCTCCAGGCAGGCAGCCACCTACTTCATCTCTTTCAAGGCAGCAGTGCATTGAATTTTCTTAGCCCTGTAGCTTTTTGCTTCTTTTCTGGATAAGTAGGTCAGACATCTATCAGGCTCTTATCCCGGTACATTCCCAGCCAATTTTCTAAAAAATAGAGAAAGTAAACGAATTAATTTTGATTACTTTTTGGTGGGTAGCTACTGTGACTTTTCATTCTAATGTCATTTCTCTTTCACCTTAGGGACTGAATGGGAACATGGGGATGACCTTGCTCCTTTGAAATTGCACAGTATTTCTCTAAAAAGGTTAAACAGCATTTAGCAATTATAGATCTTTCACCTTGACAAATCTTTCCAGTCCCGTCTTTCTAGAATGACTAAGCATAAGTAGAGGAAGCAACACAGTATATTTTTATAGCTTCTGAGAGGCATCTTCTGCTTTATTAAGTGTCTGCTTATGAAAGTAAAGGCAATCAAAATCCAAATGAAGGCATTTACTCAGATCCTAGCTCCTCGAGGCAGTCAACAGACTGAAAAGGGGACTCAAAGATACAGATGGCATATTTTGGTAAACACGAAAGCAATGGCTTTCTGAACTGTAAGCACAGACATCAGAAATTGGTGTACAGGTAGTCTTAGGCTTCAGGGCTGGGAGAAAGGCTTTTCTGGTTACAACCATCATCTTCTAGGTGGTTCAGTATTATGTGGCTCAGAGTCACAAGATGGATAGCGTAGGTTATTTCTCTATAAGATAGGGGACAGCTCCAATCACACCCTGAGCCTCCTTTTGGTCAGCTGCAAAAATGAGGTCACCTAGATTTCTATAACATAGACAGTTAATGAGGAGTAAATGAAATAAAATATTTAAAAAGGTTTTGTAACTTGTAAAGGAAGGCCCTTTTCTCAGATTCTCAGCCAGGCCCATTTGCGTCCTTTCATATCCTGCAGGTGTGACTCATTAGGGCGTGATCAGAGAAAGTCAGTACTTCTTAAGTTGTCACCAAGGATAGAGAGTAGAAATTGTCCTTATTTTCACCCCACTGCCTGCTCACTCTAGCCGGTTCCTAACCGCAAGCTGGAAAAAGACTCAGAACTGTGCTTTATTCCTTTGAGTTCTTGCGTCCTGAGAGCCTAGGCTATCAATCTAACCAACGGACACAGAATTATGAACAGCCAACTTGTCTCCCAGACATCTAATTAGAGTCTCCTCAGTGACTGAATAATAATGGCTGTTGTTGTAGCTTTTCCCTATTGCATTTCACCTGATCATCATCATAACTCTGTGAAAGGGTTAAAGTGTTCATTTTACACACAAGAAGTCGGAAGCGCAGAAACTTTCCGGGACTTGGCAAGGTCACACCGTTGATATCAGCAGAACTGAGCCTAGAATAGGGGTCTTCAGGTACCAGTTTTGGAGCCCCTTTCTCATACCAGCCTCCAGTGTGCTGCTGGGAAACTCAGCATCGCAGATCGCATCTTTTCAGGGTTGCTAAAGGGGGAAGATTTGAACAGTGTCTGCCTGCCGGGTATGAACACTTGTATGTTGACGTGGATGTATAAAAATGCATATTTTTTCCTTTTAAAAACTTTTCATTGGATGGTAATACAATAGATCCACAGGTCATCGAAGTGGTCAGACAAAGAGAAGGATGTATGAGCATATACGTGAAATTACTGTCAGGTTTATAGACAAGGCCGCAGCCTGGTTTCTCGGCTTCAAAAGGTGTTTGATCTCCGATTACAGCCAGCTGGGCCATCTGTCATTCTTGGTTTTTTCCAAGTCTGAAGCTCTTGACTAACTCTGAAGTCACGCTTTTATGTCCACTTCTGAAAGCCTGAGGTTGGCCCATCCTGCTCTGGGTTCTTGCTTCGTGTTTAATGAGTAATGATGTTTCCTTTAAATTCTCAAATCATTTTTATATGTGAGATTACTTTAACTCCCCATGTCCAGTTTCCCGTCCCTCAGAGCCTTTGTAGCCCCTCCCTCTCCAGTGTTACATAATTCTACTGTGGGGTATGTTTATATCATTTATTTGGGGGATTAATCCTACTCTTCTTTTTTTTGGAACATCCTGTTTTGCTCTCTCCTTTGATTCCTTTCTACTACTTAAAAAAAAAATAATAATTCTACAACAAATCTTTCTTCTTCTTCCAGATTTAATTTGCTTATATTCTTGGTATGATGCCAGGAGTTTCACACACATGATTTTAGGAGACAAGGACTTTTGCTCCATTTGTCTCATGAAGAACTAAGACTCCAAGGCAGTCAGTGATGACCCCAAGTTCACGCAGCTCGCAGGGGGCTTACTTGGATCTTTGGAAGCTGTCAACACTGAACTTGCCGTTTTCCTTTTCCTTCTCTTCCTTAACTTTACTTCTCCTCCTTTTTGAACTGTGAACCAGATTACTCTGAAGGACGCCTGGATTTTCTCCTTGACTTAACCAGCTTGCGATTCCTGTGTACAGGGGGCTTCTGTTTTCTCTTCCTCCCAGTGTGTTCACTCTTTGCTCAGATTCCACACCTCTGCAGAATGCCAGTGACTCCCACCCACCTCCATTTCACTCTTACCCCTACAGACTGTCGCCTGCTGGACTCTGAGGAATTCACATAGTCAAAGGGAAGTAATAGGCTATGCTAATAGCAAGTGGAGGTTGCAGACGTTTTTGGTTTCAAATATTCTGTTCTGTTTTTTTCCATAGATTAAGTGTTCTGATTTTGAGTTTAGACAGTAGACTTCTTCCAGCTAAGCGGTAACTCGATCCAGACAGACCGAGTAACCATGTAACCCTAGTAATGTTAATAAATCAGCAGCTGTAGAAAGATAGCTTCAAAAGACAAACAGCTGAATTTCTTAAATCCTGAGGGATCATTGGAACAAGTCATATTATGGCTAAAATCTTTCTCTTAAAAAGGGGCAGTCTGGTAGGATAAACAGAAAGACCCTGACCTAATCCTGACCCTGGAGATGACGGTTTATGAAACCTTTGCCAACTCTCAGCAAAGCCAGTGGCTTCCTACTTCTCCGCACTTGAACACTTTTTCCTGAACTCAATTATTGCACTCATCATAGCCATTCACTCCACATAGCTTCACTGAGTGCCAACCAGGTACCGGGTCCTATGCTACTTAGGGGTACAGATAGGGAGGAAACCCAGTCCTGGCTCCCCAAGGAGCTTGGAAGCTAGTTGGGAAGATAGGCATCAGCAGAGTTCCAAAGCAAGTGACCAGTGACATGCTAGAGCTTATGACTATTTCTGGGTTTATAGTTTAGACTACCATCTATTGCCCTACCCCTGGGAGTGGGACAGCCTCGTTGGTCTTGGGCTTCACCAGAGTTTTGTACCCTTCTATTTGGATCTCAAATTTCCCCTGCAAAGGCACTTTTCTTTATGGCCGACTGCCACATTATTGTGGCTGGGAGGATATGAGCAGGGGAACTCCTCTTCTGCCATCTTACTGACGAATTTTATTTTCTGAAAGTCTTTTTCATGAAACTGCTTTGTTTCTCCCTTAAATGTTTGATGGAACTCGATAGTGAAGTCATCTTGGCCTGAAGTTTTCTTTGACAGATAAAGGGTTATTTGAATTTTCGATTTTATCCTATGTCAATTTTATTGAAGTTTTATTTTCAAGGGCTTTCCTTCTTCTTTTAAGCTGTTGACTTTATTTACATAATGTTGTTTAGGGTTAGGGTTAAGGTTTACTTGGCATTGCCGTATATACATGTATAATGTTTCCTCTTTTTTAAAAATTTTCTCTTTATTTGCTTAGGGAGATGTTCATCATTTTAAAAAATGAGGAAACAGGGGCGACACCTGTAGCTCAGTGAGTAGGGCGTTGGCCCTGTATACCAAGGGTGGCAGGTTCAAACCCAACCCCAGCCAAACTGCAACAAAAAATAGCCAGGCGTTGTGGTGGGTGCCTGTAGTCCCAGCTACTCGGGAAGCTGAGGCAAGAGAATTGCTTAAGCCCAGGAGTTGGAGGTTGCTGTGAGCTGTGACACCACAGCACTCTACTGAGGGTGACAAAGTAAGACTCTGTCTCTAAAAAAAAAAAAAAAAAAAAAAATGAGCTTTTTGTTTCATTGATTTTCTCTACTGCTTGCCTGTCTTCTATTGTCTCAATCTATGATTTTATTTTTATTATTCCCTTTCTCCTACTTTGGTTTTTTTTTTTTTCTACTTTGGTTTTAATTTGCTTTTCTTCATCTACCTCTGCAAGGGGAAAAGATGGGTCATTGGATTTCGTTTTCTTCTTGTCTGCAATAAAACATTTAAACTATAGCTTTCTCTCTAAGCATTGTTTCCATGTCCTTCCACAATTTTGTTATGTTATATTCAATGTAAAATATTTTCTAATTTTGCTTATTTTTGTTCCTTCGTCCCATGTCTCATTTGTAGACATGTTGCTTAATTTTCAAATGTTTGGAGACTTTCGAAATATTGCTATTGACTTACCAACTAATTCCTTTGTGCTTAGAAACATACTTTGTACTTTTCAATCATTTGTTCTATCCTAGAATATTATTTTCTTAGTGTAAATTCTCTGCCCTCGAAAAGAACGGCTGCATGGTTTAGTAGTCCATGCTGTTGACTTGGTTAACTTACTTCATAATGTTGTTCAAACACTATATATTTACAATTTTTTGTCTACTTATTCTACCAATTACTGAGTGATGAGTGTTGAAACTTCAAACTTATCTACTTTTTTTTTCTTTTTTTACAGGACAGGGTATCTTTTATTAACTTTTCGCATTAAAAGAAAAAAGTACACAGGGCACTAATTATAAGTAACACCACAATTAATTGGGCATTAGCTCTCGGTAAAGAATAAGCAAGCTATGAATCATTTTAGTAACATATTTTCCTGGTCTTTCACTTCTGTATCCTCTTTTTTTGATTTCCGATCCTTGAAGACATTGCTCGGTTTTTGCTTTGCAAATCTTCCACCAGAGGAACGTTTCATAATAATGAAAAGGACAAGTTTTCACAAGGACATAGAATCCTAAGTCTATGAACACCTGATCACCAAAGATTCAAATACACAGGGCAAACAAGGACAGAGAAATCTTTTGTGATCAGGTGTTCATAGATTTAGGATTTTATGTCCTTGTGGAAAAATCATCCTTTTTATTATTATGAAATGCTCCTCTTTATTTCAAACAATGGTCTTTCTCTTACATCTACTTTATGCCACGACCACTCATTTTCTTGTAATTAAGCTTTGCATTTTATATTTTTTTCTGCTTTCACTTTCCTATCTGCCCACATATTTATCACGGACAAGTGCTTTTCATTCCTTTATTTAGATATGCGTTATCTGAAGAACTGCCATTCGCATTTCTTTTAGTGACTATTTGCTAGTAACAAATCTGTCAGCTTTTGTTTTAAAATGTCTGTATTTCACCTTCAGTTGTGATGGATGTTTTCTCTGGGAAGAGAATTCTAGGGTAAAATGCGGAAAAAAGATTTTCGCTTTGTGTTTTGAATTACTTCTTATTAGAAGTCAGTAGTCAATCTTCCCCTTGTTCTCTTATGCATAAATTACCCATTGTTCTTTTGATCATGAATTTATAGCTATTTTCCCTAAGATGTTTGCTTGTCATTGTGAACGCCACATTTCTGAGAGTCTGCACGATGCTGTCTCCTTTTAAAGAGCATTGATGTTTGGCTGACAAATTTGCTGGCACCTTGGTTGTCTTTTGGAGAGGCTTGTTTTAGGCTTTGTTAGGGCCTAACAAACAGTATCCCTTCCTCTGGAGCTGTATTAGGTATAGTCCTAAGTTGCGGCCCTTCTGCAGTTTCAATTATCTATCAGACATGTTCTGCTAGGATTTTTGAAATGTTCAGAACTCTAATAACCCCAGCACCATGTGATCTCCCTATCCGTTCCACTCCCGGCTCCCCCGTAGGTTTTCTCTATGGCGGAGCCAGCTATGGAGAGAGACTTGTGCCTGCTCCATTTCAGATTTGACCACAGGCTCAATGACATTCTTTTGGAGACTTCAAAGTCGGACTTCAGAGCTCCTTTTTTGGGTGCACTTCTTACCGCTTGAGGACACCGACCTGCAATCTCCAGCCTCTGCAGAAGTCTCAAATTTTATATTCTCATTTTTCTACCTAGCAAAATCTCCTCCAGTGTCTGAAAATAGTTTCTTCATGCATTTTGTCCAGTTTTTATGTTTGCTTAAGACAAGGATGTAAATCTAATGCTTGCTATTCTAGAACGGCATGAACTTAAAAATCCCCTGTTATTTTAAGTCCTGGCTGAAATTTTCTTAAATTTGCATATTTGCATAAAAAACTCACTCTGTGGGTTGTATTATTTCATGAGTTTTTGATAACTGTATAGGCATGTGTGTCTATTACCAATCTATCATATCGTTTAATAACCCTAAAAATTTTCTTCTCTTTTTTTTTTGAGACAGAGTCTCACTATGTTGCCCTTGGTAGAGTGCCATGTTGTCACAGCTCACAGCAATCTCAGACTCTTGGGCTTAAGCATTTTCTTGCCTCAGCTTCCCAAGAGCTGAGACTGAGGACTACAAATGCCTGCCACAACACCTGGCTATTTTTTTGTTGTTGTAGTTGTCATTCTTGTTTAGCAGGCCCAGGCCAGGTTTGAACCCACCTGCCTCAGTGTATGTGGCTGGCACCCTAACCACTGAGCTATAGGTGCCAAGCACCAAAAAATTTTCTTATATGGTTCTTCTGTAATCAACTCTTTCTACCTTCCTCCAACCCCTGGCAACCACCAATATGTTTTCCATTCCCATTACTTTGCCTTTTCCTGATGTCACAGATGCAGAATCATCCAAGATACAGCCTTTTGGATCATTATTCTTCCCCTTTGCAGAAAGAATTTACTTTTTTTTATCTATGTTGTTATGTTAATCAATCATTCATTCCCTTTTATTGTTGAGTAGTATTCCATTGTATATAGAGATGTATTCCAGGGTTTTTTTTTTTTAAATCTATTTCTCTATTTGCAGTCATCTTAGCTATTTCTAATTTGGGGCAATTATGAATAAAATTGCTATGCACATTCATTTATAGGTTTTGGTATAAGTTGTCAATTCAGTTGGGTAAATACACAGTCATGGGATTGGTGGATCATATGTAAGTGTATATTTAACCTTGATTTAACCTTGCAAGAAATAGCCAAACTATTTTTCTTTCTTTATCAGCACACTAAATGGGAGCTCCTGTTCTTCACATCCTTGGCATCATTTGATGTTATTTTTTTTTTTTTAACTTAAGCCATTCTAACAAGTGTATAATGGTACTTTATCATTGTTTTAATTGACATTTTTCACATTATTATATGCTTATCTGTCAGGAATACATGTTGAATAAACTCAATTTAATTGCCACATATAGGAAATAAAACATCAAACTAAAGTATATATGTGTGTATATATATATATATATTTTCAAGTATCCATGGATCACTTAGCAAAATTGACCATATATGGGAACATACATCAAGCCTCAAACATTTCTGAAATATTAAACTCATGCAGTTATATAGAATTGATTTAGCAATCAGAAATTATCAGTAAATACTGATCAATTAGTAATCAATTAGTAATATCAGTAATTATTATTATTGGGTACCTACAAAATTCTCCCATGTTAGGAAATTGAACAACATAGCTCTAAATAATCTGTGAATTAAAAAAAATTGATTGAAAATTATAATATTTGAGCGGAATAATTAAAAAACTATGACATATAAAATTTGCACGTTTGTGACATACAGCCAAGCCTATGCTTAGAGAATAATTACAGTTTAAGATGGTTATCTTAGAATGAAAGTGTCTAAAAATAACAATGGTCTAAGCAGAGATGTCAAAAGGAAAGAAGTAGAAACACATATTAAACCTCATAAAAATAGATTGGAGTGAAAGAAAAACAACAACAGAAAATAACTAAATAGAAAACAAAAGTGAAACAGAATGGACCCAGAATGCTGACATTTTTTACTCTTAAAGATTAATGAGACTGAACAAGAAAAATACAGAAAAAAATGAAAATTTCTTAGAAAGAAATAAATAGACACCAATATAGAATACAAAAATGAACAGAAGAGGATGAAATGACAAGCCCCAGACTGGAAGAAAATATTTGCAAATCTCATATATGACAGAGAAGAGCATTCAGAATTCATAAAGAACACTTAACAATAGCAGGAGGACCAACCACCCATTGAAAATGGGGAAAACATTTAGCCTTGATTTTCACATCTCTAATTATAACATACAATTCTATAAATGGTGAAAACTTTCATTGTTAAAAGTTCATCACGTCCAACACACGTGGATACATTTTTTAAAAGTTGCCAAAACCTACCTACTGGGGATTCGAGTTTTGTTTTGCCTTTTAAAATCCTGATTCTCTCAGGAACGTGTTTACAGAATCAATGCCCTCAGTCTCTCACATGGCATCTATTTGAAGGTCGCCTCTTATTTTTCCCCCAGTTCTCATTCCTCCAGGCTCAACTGTTCTCCATACAATTTTATTTTTAGATCATTTTCCGTCCTGCCTTCAACATCCTGCTTTCTTTTCTTTTTTCTTTTTCTTTTTCTTTTGCAGCACTTTGTTGGTGCTGTCCTTACAGAGGGTAGGAAGAGGTGGTATCCATGGCCTAATTCTCCAGATGGGAACTGGAGAGCTGCAGATAGGAGAACCATTGATAACGCTCCAATTTTGAATCCTCTTTCTCTTAATTTTTCCTGATTTGCCTTCAGAAAAAAAAAGTAGACTGAGAGTAGTCAGATCTCACTTTCATCTGCAAGTTGACCCCACCTGCATGGTCAGTTTTTACCTTCTGTACAGATCATTTACACTAGTGTTCAAATCTGATGCATACCTACCATTTTTCAAAATAGCAACTCCCCAAATCAACTATTCCCCTTTGAGCTATGTCCTCCTCTAGCTAGGATCTATCACACTGAAAGAGCTTTCACTCTTCCCAAGTTTATTTCCATTTTCACTTAAAACTGCTATAAGATTAGCCCACATCACCAAATCCCAAAACTGCAGCTGTTGGCATGGATGTGGAGAGAAGGGAACACTTGTACACTGCTGGTGGGATTGCAAACTAATACAGCCTTTTTGGAAAGAAGTATGGAGAATTCTCAAGGAACTAAAAGTTGACCTACCATTTGACCCTGCAGTATCATTACTAGGTATCTACCCAGATGAACAAAAATCATTTTACAACAAAGACATTTGCACCAGAATATTCACTACAGCCTAATTCGTAATAGCCAAATATTATATACAAATATATAAACACTTATACATTCATATGAATGATAAGGAGGGGAGAGGAGAGAGAGGGGAGAGAAGGGAGGAGGGTTAGTGAAGGGAGGGTATTTGGCAAGATCTCACCTAATGTGCACAGTGCAAGGGTACATTTCAAAACAAGAGTATATTATAAATGTCTTACCACAAAAAGTTAGCAAGGTGACAGTTACGTTAATTAGTTTGATTAAAGCATTCCACATCTAATATCAAATCATCACACTGTACCCCATAAATGTATGCAGTTATGATTTAATAACAATTAAGTTAAAAAAAAAAAAAACAACTGCTCCCTTGGAGCTTTGAAGGTAACAGCTCCACTGAAATCATTCTTGTCAACAGCGCCCCCTACCTCCCACATTGCCAAATCTGACTGTGGACTCTGGGATATCGTCTTATTGCAAGTCAGTAACATTTGATAGTCACTTGTGCAGCTGGCTTCTAGGCTCTATCACCTTCTTTGTTTTTTGTTGTCCACTTCTCAGCGTACTTGTTGAGATCATCCAGATTTCTAAACCAAAAGCGCCCTAGGGCTCAGTTCCTGTAATCCTTTCTCCTCTCCTTTATGGGAGTGCCCACATTCATATGGCTTTGGATCTAATCCATACATGGATAACTCCAAATAAAAATGCATTTATCTCTGGGCATGAACATTGTCTCTTGTGGTTATTGAATAGATAACCATATTTTTATGAATCCAAATTGAAAAAAAATGCTCCTCTTCCTCTCCTTTAGCTTCTCAAGACCTCTCTCAGTGGTCAATAAATGCTATCATTTTAGAAAATCCTTCCCAGACATAGATTATGGACCTATAAGCAAATATATATATTCTCCTTTCCTCATTCATACAAATGGCAACTTTCTGTTTTGTACAAAACTAACAATTAAAAGTCAGTGAAAATTTTAGGTGCAAAGTAATGCTACACAAAGGCCCAAGTTCACTGTTCTGGAATGGAATTGTTCTATCTAAGTCAGACAAAGTGACCTCTGAACCTGTTTCTTCCTTTATTTAAAAAAAATGGCAGGACAGTTTTATCTGAGCTCCTAACTTGCTAGGAAAAAAGGGCCAACATAAATGTATATAAAAAGCCTATATAAATATCAGGTTTATTAGTATTAAAAATGTTTTGTCTTTCTCCAGACCCTTGGTTCAGTTGTGTTGAAATAAAACTCAGAATAGACAAAACAACTTAGAAAAAAGAAGACTGTTCTTGAATGAAAATTGTCTGTTACACTTGCCTGAACATCTAGTGATGAGATAAATCGAGACTCAATGTTTCATTAGGCAAATTAGGTCCCCTAAAATCAATGGTTTAATAGAATAAAAATAATTGGAAAATTCTTGCTTATCATAAAGAAAACACGCAGACCTTCTGTTCCTTTCCAACTTAGGAATTTAGCATAGGTTCTGGCAGTATGAATTAGGAATGCTAAGATTTTCCAAAACAAATATTTTGTACAGAAAATGTGATCCCTATCTAAATTTTTCTAAGTTTCCAACAAGAATCCTTGCTTGTCATCGTCACTAAATACCCACATATGCTTATAGTTTTCTAAGGGTTTTATGTTTTCTTAAATGTTTAATCTGCCTCTTTTAAAAAAACATTTGAGGGGCAAATAACAAAGGATATAAAATAACCTTTATTTCTCCTTCCTTCCTTCCTTCCCTCCATCTGCCAACACTTTTGTCAAGCACCAAAAACAAATATATACAATAATAATGAAAATAGTGATGATAACTGAAAAGTGATAAGGAAGAAGCCATGAATGAGACATAAACATGTCTTGAGGAGCTCACAGCCTACTGGGAGGAAAAACTATTAAGTATGACAATAAAGATTAAAAAAAAAAAGCAGAGCAGAAAGAAGAATTGATCAATTTTGTGGAATCAGAGAAGGCTTCACAGGGAAGGTGACACCAAAGCTAGATCTTAATTATTAAAAAAATAAAAAAGAAAAGAAAAGACTTTGACAGGCAAAAGAGGGAAGGTCAACCCAGACCCAAGAAACTTGGGTAAAAAAGAAGAGCTTCATGTGAACATCTGATAGGAGAGGCAAGGCAGGGAGACAGCTGGTTTGCTCTATGTGAAAGACAATTCAGAGAAGTCTGGTGAATTTAGCACTGCAGCTGTTAAATGGCTTTTCATGCTACAAATATTTGTAAGCTGCTCTCTCTGTGAAGTGTCAGGATGGAAGCCTAGCAGATGACATCACAGCTTCTTTCTTTTCTTTTCTTTTTTCTTTCTTTTTTTACAATTTTACTTCCGGTACTTTTCTTTCTCTTTACATAACCTCCTATTTACACGATTAGTGAAGATGGGTCTGCTTAAGAACAATGGATTAGTAGTCTGTGGAGATGAGTAACCTTCTTAGAGTTCTCTGGAGAGAGGAGAAGAATACAGCAGAAGAAAAAAAAAGAAAGAAAGAAAGAAAAACTGCAGTCAGACGTGGCGGACCTTTTGTCTCAGTAATTTAACTAACTTACTTTGTGACGGTAAGAAAGGGGACCTTCGACTGCCAGGATAGCAAGCGTAGACATCATAACTGATTTTCAATCCCAGTAAAATATAAAGGACTTTCAATGGCCTGGGAAACATGAGGTGGTTCCGGGTATGAGAGAAGGCATTAGTATATTTTGTTCAAAGGGCCTAAAAGTGTTGATGCTCAGTAAATAGTTGATAAATACTTTCTTTTTTTTGCAGTTTTTGGCCGGGGCAGGGTTTGAACCCACTAACCTGCCACCTCTAATATATGGGGCTGGCGCCCTACTCCTTTGAGCCACAGGCACCAGCCAATAAATACTTTTAATACATGAAAAATATTTTATATTGAGAGTATTAACAACATTTTACAGATGAGTAGCCTGAATTTCAGACCAGTGAAATAATTCGCCTGATGTTCCATGACTCATAGGCATCTGGTTTGAATATACGATGTCCCCTAAAGCCATGCTTTCTCCACTATAGCAAACTTTATTCCCTAAAAGGATGCCTTCCCTGAGACACTGCTTCAGATTTAACTAATGTGTTCATGCTCACCATATTTGTCATGGTTCCTAATTGTGGAAACACAATCCACTGTAGCTAGTTTAAGCAAAAGTGAATTTGTTAATGGTCACAGATAGTTCATTGGCAAGGCTAAAGAGACAGATTTGGGCTAAGCTTCCAGAAATGACTTCAACACCACACCAAGAAACCGGCCTACTGGGGAGCTGCTACTCTCTCCATTTTCAAGGAACTGTAGGAAAAACAAAGAAACAACAACAACAGAAAAAACAGTAGCTGTGGCTTCTGGCTTCAGAGTGAGACCACTTCTGCCATGGTCTTAAAGATGCTGACTCAGAAAAGTCACCACTATATGTGCTGGATCCAGCATTTTACCATGACCGCCATGATTCTTGCCACCAAGATGGCTGTTTTATATCCTGATATCTCCTTGTGTATTAAAGACTCACACCATTCTATCAGATTGGTAAAGCTCAACTCACATTCAAAACTTTTGCTGCAAAGGGTTATGAGGAATATAGCTCTTAATTTTCCAGGCTGGCAGGACTGGAAGACAGCTTATAAGAGGCCCAGAACCTTTGTTGACAGAGCAAGTCCACTGTCCTCTGCTAGGCATTTGCTAGTGTGTGACCCTATTCAGTCTTCACTGCAGCACTGTAAGTAGGTTCCATTTTGCCTACTGAATAAAGAATAGATGGAAGCTCAGGGGTAGTCACCCAAAGTCATTAATGATGTAATCTGAGACATCCTTGTGCCTTCTTTCTGGAATTTATCAGTGTCACCTTTTTCAATTGTACAAATCAGCAATGACTGCTGTGTTTGGAGCCGAACCCTTAGGGTTAAGTAGAGTCTCATGACTCTGCTCTCCACATGTAGGCAAAAAATGCAAATGTTCTGTGAAACTACTCCATAAATATCTTGCTGACTTTCAGCAGTGCTATAAATCACAGGGTAGGTAGCTTGGGACTTATCTCACCAAGGGAGCACCTTGGTACACTTCTATAATACTAGTCTAATTCTCAACTCTGCAAATATATTTTTAAATTATTACCAATTCCCTTGAGCAACTATCCTCTAAGCACTGTTTCCTGGAGACACGTCTATTAACATTAAACCAAACTCATAAAAGGTGGACTTAAAACCAGATATAATAAGAACATGCTGTTAAGTCATACTGAAGAAGCACCTAGGGTGTGACATGCTCCATGGTAGATGTTCACTTATGAAATTGTATTATCCTCCTCCAAAATCTGGCCTCTATTTTAGAAATGAGACAATTAGGGTTCAGTCATTGAAAAAAAATGAGAGGCTTGAAATGTCCATGTCATGGTACCAAAGCAGTCTGATGTGCCTCAAGTACCAGTAATTAATCTTAAAAGTGGAACATGTCTAAAACAAACTGTGGGTGTGTACAAATGGATATCATGGAATCAGCTGGAATTAAATACACAGAAAATCCATAACACCAGAGAAGGGGGAGGGGTGAAGGGAGTAGTGGATGTGGAGAGGTTGGTCAATGGATCCAAAGTCACAGTTAGATAAAAGGAATCCGCTCTGGTGTCCTGTTGCATAGTAGGGTGATTGTAGTTAACAATAATGTATATTTCAACATAGCTGCGCGAGAGGCTTTTGAATGTTCTCATCACAAGGAAATAATAAATGCACAAGGTGATGGATCCACTAACTACTCTGACAGGATCATTATGTGACATAAACCTACATCAAAATATCAAATCATACCACATAAATATGGACAACGACAATGTCAGTAAATAATGTAAAACACAAATGAATAAATCCCACAAAATACTAAGAGTTGTGCTGATTAAAGTGCTGCCAACCTAGACCAGAAAAGTGCTGTTCTTTTTAGCACATGAAATAACTTTCATGTTCCCAACTTTCTACAGCAGGAAGTGGGCAGAGAAAGCTTCTCACATGACAAGAAGGGCAGACTTATGGATACCTTCTTCAGAAATAGCCAAGAAGAGTGATGGAAAAGAAAGAGGCTCCCGGAGTCTAGACTCAAGATCTGTGCAGAACAATGAACTGAAATCTAATGAAGGAACTTTTCTACTCTAAGCTCAGACAGACTTGGCAACATTCACTCAGCATGAGTTCAGAATTGCCATAGACTGGTGATTACTATCGCCGTCTTATTCTTTCTCTTTCTAAATACAGTATCTATTGACGTGATTCTGTCCCCGTTCCACTGTATTTTCAGTGTGTGGAGGACAGACTGTCTTGTAAGTTTGTTAGGTTCTGTGAAATAAAATGAGCCTCATCTGAACATGATGTAGATGGTGGGATTCTGGACTTTTGATCTTGAGGTTGACATTGAGTGAGACTCTTGAGGGTCTCAGCAGGAGTCCCACATTTATGTGGAAGGGATATGAAAATATGAATGAAATGTGGACTGCAATGATTTAGATTATTTTACTGCAAATATTCACTCTTTTCTCCCTTCCACCATAAGCAAAGTATACTTCTGAGTATGGCTGCCCAGCATGGCTCTGGCCATGTGGCTTTATGGCTAATGCGATGTTAGTGGGTGAGAAGTTAGGAAAGACTTGACATATGTTTGCAATTGGGTATTGCCATCTTGAGATTCTGCCATCTCCCTAAGAAGAACAGAGTATGGATAGTCTGCCAGGGGCCAAGGAAAGAAAAAGGGTATGTGGAGGAGACCCATGCACAGCACTGCAGACTAAGAGCACATCCAGCATGCCTGGTTTAGGTCAGAGCCCCCTCCACAATTCCAGAATTTCAAGTGAGAATATTGTTGTTTTAAACTATTGAGTTTCAAGTTTGGGAGTGGTTTGTTATGCATCACGAGCTTACTGATAAGGAAATAAATAAAAATTTTTCATGTTCTGGAGCACTGTCTTCAAGGGTCAAGAAACAAAATTAAATCAGTGTTCAGAAGTTTGCATAGAGTATCTACATGAAATCTCAATAAAGAGAATCTGAGAATCTAGTGAGGTTTCTACCTTCAAGAACACAGGTCTGCCAGTGACAGTGTTGAGTCGTGACGTCTGGTTTTAAACATTAGAAATCAACTTGGGAAAATTTAAAGAAACTCAGAAAAGAATGTATCAAAAGTACTATACAGTTTACAGAATCACAGGCATATCTGAAGAATCAGACTCTGAGATGTTCAAAACTAGAGAACTGACTCGGCCCCAAAAACTCCTTGATAGTTTTATGTTCACAACCCAAATTACCAGAGTTTGATTAGCCTTGCTTATGTCATGTGTCCAATCTCATGGAGAGGAGGCGGGACCAGGCAGTTGTGACAAATAATCTCATCAGGTACAGATGGAATGAAGGAGAGACAACTGACTGTTAACCATTCTCTTACCCCTTCATGTTCTAGATGCATTTCTATTCTCTTACTCCCAATATTTTCTATCACAAGTTGCCTGTGGATCCCAATGTCATGTCCCAACTTGCATCAAAGTTGCAGCAAATCAGGAGCTATCTGAGTTTCTGTCTTTGAGAAATTATCTCTAAATTATAGTGAAAGAGGACCTATGACAAAATATATTCACCGTGCACTGAATGTTGTTAGCATCCACTATATAAATGATGCTTTGGAATTTTATATTCATACTCAGAGGACCCTTATGTGGGGCCATCTAGCACTGTAGCTATTTCCTGGCAGACTTATCAATCAATAACACCCTTCATAAGTAGATCACACAGTGGTTTTCAAGGGTTTTATGGCCAACAGACAATTTAATTCTCAGGATTCCCTGCTAAGTTCCAGCTTGTCTTCTTTGATTCTACATTAGACAGCTGTATTTGAAAAGTATCCCTAAAATTATTTCTCCTGCCCATCTCTGAATCTCTGCCTTAATAAATTGTGACCAGTCTCTGGAAAGTATAGATTGTGTTATCTATTATTTTCTCTTCTTGAAGTTTTCTCAGACCTCAGATAAAGGTTGTCTTTGAGGGGTATGAGGATATAAATATTCCTCTTCGAGCCTCTGTAGCATTGTCTTCATTTTAATTCGATATAAATTTCAAGATTTTTGAATTTTGAAGAACTGAAGATGAAATTGAGAAATACTGCTAACAAGAAAGGATCGTTATTTGGTCATGGATAAATGACCTGAAAGCAGGTATTTTATAGGCATGACTCATTGCAGATCAAACAAGGTCTGCTTGTCTTCATTCCACCCTTGGCCCCCTCCAATTCCAAATTAAATCTGAGGAGCTATAAGCAATTGCAGAGATATATTAGATTATGTTTTCAATTTCAGCTTGTAACGGTAGGAAACTGCCTTCCCCTCCTCCCTTTGTTTCTCTGGCTCTCATTTCATCTTAAATGCTGATAGATGGGGAGGAAAAGTTCATTGCATTGCCTCAAGGTCTTAAAGAGAACCACCTTGGGTGATAAATATACCTAAGTCTTTGGGGTAACAACACTAGGCTCACCGCTGTCACCCACTACTGAGAGGTTGGGAAGCAAACAGTGAGCTCTGCAGTTTTTGGCTGGTAAGGACAATAAGATTTCTTCCTACGTTAGCGTCAGCAGAACTCACTGAAAAAAAAAAAAAAGCTGATTAAAAGATAACCTGTCACCTGGAAGAAACAACAGAGCTTCCCAACATGCCTAGAAATTATTTGTAATAATCCATTTCCTGGAAGAAGCTAATCCAAGTACGAGACCCAGGGCAAAAGGACTCGTACACAAACCAAGGTACATCTGCTCGGTGATCACTTTCTCCCAGTGATCTGTGAGAGGAAAATTCAGCTGACCAATTCACTTTTTCCAGTAAAGTGGCCTCTCTGGCAACACCTCTTCACTGAACTGTGTCTAAAGCGCATATAGCTGATGGGGAAATGGGTGTTTTCATCTGAGCACCAAATTGTTGCCAAGCACGTTGTGTTTCTGACTTATGTACACCCCCCTAATATATTTTCATCATCTCGCACTGGGTTTTTAAAAAACTGCTGGAGCTCTTTTTCTTTTCCCTGAAACTCTATTTTATAAACCTACCAGGAATTAACACAATCAACTTTCTCTCTCTCTTTCTGTCTTTTCCTCCCTCCCTTTCTTTCTTATCTTTCTTATTCTTTTGGCATTAATTTCCCTTTGTTGAAAAAGCAAACATTTGCTGAACACTTACACTGTGTTGAGTTTTGCAGAAAAGAATGTGACTCAGTTCCCAGAGTTCAAAAAATCCTGCAGTATGAGATTTATCTCAGATGTGTTCTAGTGCTCTCGTGAGAAACACTTTAATTAACATCACATTAAAGTTATCTGTTTGCAGTTAATGTCTACACGCGTTTGCTGAGCACCAGTCTCTCTATCCCTGCTCAGAAGAAAACATCTCCCACCTGGGGTTTGTCTTCAACGGCCTTCCTCTTCTCTGTAAAAATGAAACTAGAGTTTAGGAAAATATCACAAAATGATTTAAGGCAGTATAGAATTTTTCTTAAAGCACTCTATGTTGAGACTGAAGAAGTGGGTCACTGAAAACAGTACAGGTCATTAATTTTTCCAGAACAGGGAGATGTTACTTGGAATAGATAAGACAGATAGAAATTCAAAAAGGAACGATGGAAGAGGGTGTAACCAGTTTGAAAAGAGGGAACGGAGTGACTCAGATACCGAGAATGAGTTTCCTTTTATCTGCTTGTTCCTCCCACCTCTGGGTCTTCCTGGATTTAAAATTTTAGAATAATTTGTCAGCTCTTTCTCTAGAATAAGTAGCATTTATTAATTTTTGTTCATATCAGAGATTTATTTTTATATCCTTGATGTAGACTTTTTTTTTTCTTTTAGATTAACATGTGGGTACATACGATTAGTTACATCGTCTGTGTTTGTAAAGTCAAGTCAGAGCTGTAGTTGGGACCTTCACCCAGGAAGTTTGTTATTTACCCGCCCATTTTACCTGTTATGGGGGAACTTACCAGAACCGCTCCCACCTCCCTTCTTCTTGAATTTAATTGAGTTTTTCTCTCATCTTTGCACCTTGATGTTAATCTACAAGTTTCTACTTAGTATCAAGTACATGGGATGCTTGATTTTTCTATTCTCATGATATTTTACTCAGGAGAGTGTTCTCCAAATACAAAGTTGTAACAAAGACTACAAAAATCTCTATCTTTTTCATGGCTGAGTATTATTCCATGGCACACAATGTACCACGATTTATTAATCCATTTTGCATTGAAGAGCACTTGGGTTGTTTCCACATCTTTGTGATTATAAACTGGGCTGCTATATATTAACATTCAAGTACAAATGTTTTTATGATAAAATGAGTTTTTTTCTTTTGGATAGATAGATACCTAGTATTGGAATAACTTTTATTCATCAAAATGCTGAGTATATTCAACTGGTGTTAATTAGTAGAAACTCTTACAGCCATCTTTAGCTTAATATTTGACCTCATAGATAAGTTGCATAAGCATTTAATAAAGGAAATGCTTTATAACCCAACAGTTCCCACTGCTCTGGTGCCCTTTGCTGCAAGGATACTTTCTGCTTTATGTCAATTTCTTTAGCTGCTTTTCATTGTGCAAACTTAAGCCCATACGTTCTCATAAAAAGTCAGGGGCATATTCTCTTGTGGGTGGATGAGATATCCTGAGCAAAAAGAAACAATCACAAGTGCTGAATTAAATATAAAATAAATCTTACCAAAATCACCGGTAAAGTTGGCATGAAAATAAGGAGCTCTGAAAAGCCAATAATTAGAGTAAAAGTGTGACTTCAGAGCGGTATCAGCAAGCCCACAACTATCTCCTCCAGAGTATTGCTGAACTCTGATGACCTTGAGCTTGCTTTTGACTGCAAAGTGGGTTGCAGAATGAGTGACCAGTTGTAATATCAGCATTTATTAAAATAGCTCACCTTTTTCCTACTGAAATGAAGTATAAGCACTATACGTATTATTCATATAAATTAACTATACATTGGGGTCTAATACAGTATTGGGGGTTATGCTGTTTTGGTTTTTCTATTCTTAAAGTTATGTTAGTTGTTACTGCTAGAAAGACAGTTGCAAGATATCTGATACTTGTAGGACAAGTTCTGTCCTCACTGTTCTTGGTTTTCATACTTTTTCTTGGCTATTTGGGGGACATTTATTTTCCCATCTGACAGTCAGAAACATTTTATATAATTCCTGAAACATCTTTTTGAGATCGTAATTGCATTTGCATTAGCAATCATTTATTGGTTAATTCGGGAGAAATTGGTTTTTGAATGTTGTTAAGAGTTCTCATCTACTAATATTGATCCCCTTCAAGTTTGTTCTTTATGTTTGACAAAATGTTCTAGTTATCTTTGTATATTCCTAATAAAATTTTATCAAATGAATTCTTATCAAGCGTATATTAAATGTAATAGTTAATAAAACATTTTTATTTCTATCTATAGGCACATTTTGGTAGAAAAAGGAAAAGCTATTGACATTTGATATACAAGGCAAGATACTTCACCAAATCTTAGTAGCTCTAAAAGATTTTTATTGCAACTTTGGGATTCTGGGTATCTAGTTTGATCATTACATAAAAGATTTTTAATTCTTCTTTTTCTCTGTATGTTATATGTAAAAATAAGTTTTATATGTGAATTGTAAGTATAACAGTCTTAAGATAATAAAATAGTTTTGTGAGAAAAAAAGTCTGAGAATATTTGTTTAAACAAATCATTAAACACTTTTGGAAGGAAAAAATAATTAGTAAATAGATTTGAAGAAATGATAAAAAATGAGAGATAGAGGTGAGGCATAAAATGGAGACTATTTCTAAGGAGTTTCAGAAGATGGGAGGGATAATGGGAAAAGAATTAGTAATCAAACACATAATAATTGAGACTTTTCCAGAAGTAATTAAAGACTTAATCTAACATTTGAACAAGCCCTACTCATATCTTATAGAGTGAATAAATCTTACAACTTGAAGAAAATTGTTTTGTTGCTTGTGCTTTTGAAATCTTAGTCATGAATTCTTTGCCTATTCTTTTAGGGGTCCAGTTTCATTCTTCTGCATTTGATGAGCAATCTAATTTTCCCAGAACTATTTATTGAAGAGAATTTCCTCACTCCAATGTAGGTTTTTATTCACTTTATCAAAGATCAGTTGGCTATAATATGTAGCTTTGTTCCTGAATTTTCTACTTTGTCCCATTGACCCATGTGTCTATTTTTATTTTTATACCAGTTCCATTCTGTTTTGGTTACTGTGCCTTATACTGCAATTTGAAGTCAGATAATGTGATGCCTCCAGCTTTTCTTAAAAATAACATTGTTTTTGCTATTCAGGCTATTTATTGGTTTCATGTGAATTTTAGGGTTGTTTTTCTTAACTCTGTGAAAAAGAACATTGGTATTTTGATAGAGATTGCACCGAATCTATAAACTGCTGGGCAGTGTGGTCATTTTAGCAACATTGATTCTTTCAACCCACAGGCACATGAGCACGAGGTGTTCTTCCATTGTTTGTGCCATCTACAATTTTTTTCATCAAAGCTTTGTAGTTTTTCTTGTAGAGATTATTTACCTCCTTGGTTGAATACATTTCTAGGTATTTTATTTTATGTAACAATTGTACGTAGGGTTGCCTTTTTTTTTATTAAGTCATATATACATAGATCATGAATACATTTATGCATTTGTGGGATTCAATATGTTGATTATTTGTACAAACTAAAGCGCTTACATCCTACTAATTGACATAGCTTTCACCTCATTTACTTAATCACAATGTTAAGACATTTTTGTTCAATATTTGATAGGTTTGACTTGTACCCTTGCAATATGCTCCATAGGTGTAGTCCCACACTTAACCCTCCCTCTATCAAAACTTCCCCCTTCCCTTCCCTCTTTCATCCTGGGATATAGTTATGATTCATCTCTCACATGAAAGTGTGAGTGATTATAAATTGGTTATAGAGTAGTACTGAGTACATTGGATTTTTTTTTCCATTCCTGAGATTCACTTGTGGTATATGTATACCATGGAATACTATGCAGCATTAAGAAAAGATGGAGACTTTACCTCTTTTATGTTTACATGGATGGAACTGGAAAATGTTCTTCTTAGTAAAGTATCTCAGGAATGGGGTTGCCTTTTTGACTTTATCAGCTTAATCATTGCTACTGCATAAGAATTACTGATCCGTGTATGTTAACTTTGTATCATAAAACTGCTGAATTTATTTATCAAATCTCAGAGTTTTTTAGAGTAAACTTTAGGGTTTTCTATGTACAATATCATATTATCAATGAACAAAGATAATTTGAACTTCCTCCTTTCTAATTTGGATGCCTTTTCATTCTTTCTCTGGACTGATGTCTCTGGCTAAGACTTCCAGTACTATGAAGAATGGGAGTGGAGAAAGCAGGAGTCCTCGTCTGTGTCAGTTCTTAGGAGGAATGCTTCCACTGTCACACATTCAGTATGATGTTAGCTATATATCACACTTGTTGTCAAAACCCCACATGGTCTGTCATATGTAGCCTTTATCATGTTAAGTTATATTTCTTCCATGCCTGTTTTTTGGAGATTTTTTTTTTTCATGAAGTGATGTTGAATTTTGTCAAATGCTTTTCCTGCATGGATTGAGATGATCATACGTTTTTTTGTCCTTAATTCTGTTTGTTGATTTGTGTATGTTGACGCATTCTTGCATTCTCAGACTAAAATCCACTTGCTCATCTTCTACCCCCTCGTTGATGTGCTGTTGGATTCAGTGTGTAGCATTTTGCTGAGGATTTTCATACTTCTGTTCATCAGGGAGATTGGTCTGTAGTTCTCTTTTGTTGGGTGCTTATCTGGCTTTGGTAGCAGAGTGTTACCAGCTTTGTGGAACAAGGTAAGGAGGACTCCCTACTCATCACATTTTGAAACAGTTTCAGGAATACTGGTGCCATTCTTCTTTTTATGTTTGGTAGAATTCATCTATGAGTCCATCTGGTTCTGGGTTGTTTTTTAAATTGGGAGTTTTTTTTTTAATTATTACTGATTCAGTCTCGTTACTGGTATTTGGTCTGTCAAGATTTCTATTTCTTCCTGGCTCAATCTTGGGAGGTGTATGTTTTTAGGAATTTATTCATTTCCTCTAGATTTTCTAGTTTGCAATCATACAGTCCTTCATACTAGGCTCTAATGATCCTTTGTATTTCTATGGTACATGGATCAGTTGTAATGTCTCCTTTTTTGATTATGATTATGTTTCTTTAGCTCTTCTGTCTTCTTGGTTAGTCTACCTAGCAGCTTATCAACTTTGTGTAACTTTTTAAAGAATCAACCTTTCATTTTGATGATCCTTTTTATTTATTGCTCTTAGTTTTATTTAGTTCTGCTCTGATCTTTATTATCTATTTATTTTTCATTTTGGTTTGTTCTTGTTTTTATAGTTCTTCAAGGTGTGGCACTGGGTTGTTAATTTATGATCTCTTAATTTTTTTAAAGTAGGCAATTAATACTATAAACTTCCTTCTTAACACTGCTATTGCTAGATCCTGAAGTTTTGGGTTATGCTTCCATTTTCATTCATTTCAAAACATTTTAAATTTCTGTCTTAATTTCATTCATTGAACCAAAGACTGGATGTTGTTTAATTTCCATGTATTTGAATATTTTGAGAGTTCCTCTTGCTATTGATTTCTAGCCTTATTCAAGTTTGGTCTGAAATAATAATTGATGCACTGTCATTTCAATTTTTTAAAATTTATTGAGATTTGATTTAAGGACAACATATGGTTTATCTTGGGGAATGCTCCATATATGGAAGAGAAGAATGTGTAATTCGTAGTTCCTGGTTGAAATGTTGTCAATGTCTGTTAGGTACCTTTGGTCTAAATCCAATTTAAGTCCAGTGTTTCTTTGTTGATTTTCTGTCTCAATGATCTGCCTGGTGCTGTCAGTTCAGTGTTGCCGTCTCCACTGTTATTGTATCATTGTCTGTCTCCTTTATTTAGGTCTAATTTTTTTTTTTAATGAATCTGAGTACTCTGGTATTATATGTATATATAGAAGTTGCCAAAAAATGTATACATGTTTTAAGAAAGGGAAAAACTACATTAAAATGGTAATATTCAATGTATACTAATAGCAAAGGATAAATGCAAGTCACATTTGAGCACCTCTTGTAATTTCTCAGTAAAATGTGATGAGTATTACAATTTTAATATTGGTTTTTTCCTTTGTCTGTATACATTTTTTGGCACCCTGTGTATATTTAGGATGGTCATATCCTCTTGTTGAATTCATCCCTTTATCAAATAACAAACTTCTTTGTCTTTTTTTCCTGTTTCATAATATAAATTTAGCTGCTCATGCTCTCCGATTTCCATTTGTGTACAAAATGTTTTTCCATCCTTTACTTTCATCACTTGTGGTTTTTATCACTAAAGTGATTTTTAAGTAAGCAGCATATGTTTTATTCTTTTCTATATTAATTTCTCCAATCTACATCTTTTAAGTGAACTATTTAGATTCAAGATTAATATTGACATAATATTATAATGTTAATTGTTACCTACTTGCTTTGTAGAGTCTTTGGTTTTTCCCTCTGTTGATCTTTTTGGTTTGTGGAGTTATGTCATGTTGCTATTTGATTTCTTTCCCTTCCTTCTTTGTGTAATTACTTTATAAGACTTATGGGTTTTCTACTTCTGTGTGTCTTTATGATGGAGAACACTGACCTTTCACTTCCATGTTTAGAATTCCTTTGAGCATTTCTGTTAGGGACAGTCTAGTGTTTGCAAATTCCTTCAGCATTTCCTTGTGTGGGAAAGACTTTGTTTCTCCATACTTTGTAAAGCTTATTCTGGTTGGCAGCTTTTTTTTTTTTTCTCCCTAAGGAGTTTAAAGCAAGATCTCAATCTCTTCTGGCTTATAAAGTTTTTGCTGGAAAGTCTCCTGTGAGTCTGATGAGGTTTCACTTATAGGTAATTAGATAATTTTTTCTTCCTTATTTTATGATTTTTTTCATTCATACGACCTTTATACCTGTCTGATAACTGCATGTCATGGTGAAGGCCATCTTGCAATCTGTTTCCTTGGTATCAGTGGGTTTCTTGTGTCTGAATATGTGACTATCTTGCTAGCCTGGGAAACTTTTCTTCAATTATTTCCTTAAGTAGGTTTCCAAAATTTTTGGTCTTTTTCCTCCCTTAGGAATAATGACTTGTTAAGTTCAGTCACTTTATATCAGGGGTCCTCAAAGTTTTTAAACAGGGAGCCAGTTCACTGTCCCTCAGACCATTAGAGGGCCGGGCTGCGGTCCCAGGACAAGTCAGCTGCTAAGCAGGACAAGCAGTGGCAGCAAAAACACCCAGTAGGCTGGATAAATGTCCTAGGCAGGCCACATGTGACCTGTGGGCTGTAGTTTGAGGGTGCCTGCTTTACATAGTCCTGTACATTTCTTAAAGGCTTTATTCATTCTTTTTTTCTCTTTTTCTTTATTTTTGTCTGACAGCATTTATTTGAAAGACCTATCTCCAAGTTCTGCTTGGTCCAGGTTTCAACTGCATTTTGTAATTTCTTCAATCAGTTTTTCATTTCCAGGAGTTCTTCAATTTTTAAAGATGTCTTATCCTTGGTAAATTTCCTATTCATATTCTGAATTGATTTTCTGTGTCTTTTTCAGATTTCTCTTGTATCTCATTTAGCTTCTTTAATATCGCTACTTCGAATTATTTATCCAGAGTTTAGGAAATTTCTTTTTGCTTAGGATCTATTCCCAGTAAATTACTGTGTTCCTTTGCACTTGTCAGGCCACCTAGTTTTTTTCATACTTCTGGGTATTATTATGCTGACTTTTTCATATCTGGAGAAACAGTTGCTGCTTATTATTTTTAAGCTACTTTCACTTGGGTGGAACTTATTGTTTTTTTCTTGAGAACGTGACTGTGACGTATGTTAAGTAGGACCATTTCACTTAGCTTCTGGGAATTTCTAGTGATGAGACTCTGATTTTCTTGGTTACAAATAGTCTCAGTGTGATGGCTTTCTCCAATGTCAGTTGTTATAGCTGGGTACTGAGCAGGTGAGTGGACTCACTGCCTCTTGGGTACCTGGAGTGGCATGGACTATGGGTGGTAGCAAAGGTCATAAGAAGCTTATCTCTTTCCTGAGCACTGTACGCTTGTGTCAGCAGATGCATAATGGCCTATGTGGGTAGACTTCCCGAGCAGTCAGTTGCTCTTGCTGGTGAGAGCCAAATGTAGTGGTAGCAGTAGTGTTTACACTAGACCTTTGTTAACCAGACAAGTACTTAGGTGTTCCAGGTGATGGAATAGGTTGGGGTAGGTTCAGTGGTCCAAACCCCTATTGTCCTTCTGAGGTATGGGAGGGAGGGAGGTGAAGCTAGGCTGGGAAAGTCAGATCCTCTAATGATGGTGCATGCACCAGCCCTGATGGAGGTCAGGGGGTACCTCAGGCCCCTAAAGAAATGCTCCGGTGAGAAGTGGAGCAACTGTCACTGTGCTGCAGTCTCAGCATGGGTATCGGGGTGGTTCCATCTTTACAATTAAGTGAGCAAAGATTGGAGCCACCCAGCAGGGCTCTCTCCCATGGCCTGACTCAGGCAGTGAGTTGGTACAGTTATCCAAGTCACACACAATTTGCCTACAGTCTCTGAAACCACCCCAGCATGCAAAATTCAGTGCTCAGGTCAAAACCAAGCCTTTCAGACAAATTCCCTCTTTCTCTAGTCCTGTGAATGGGACTGCACTTAACTCTAGTGCCTTCCACTGAAGTCCACACCACACTGGCTTCTCATTCTGGTTTTGGGGGCCCCTCCCACACAAGACCACATTGCTGATCTCCAACTAAAGACTCTCCAGACCAGGGACTCTCCAGACCATTCCTCTAGCTGGCAGGTTTTCAGGCAGTCTGCTATGAGTTGGGTTATGGAATGGCTTCCTTTTGTCAGTGCCCAGATCTGGGAGTATGCACAGGGCACTTACCAGTGCCATACCTTCTCTCAGTCTCCTGGCTGCTCCCCCTGCTAGATCCAGGGGTTAAAAATGCCAAGGTGCTTTGTTCGCTAGTGGGAAGGTAGATTGTAGAGGAACACTCACTCCCTCTCCCCAGTGTTGGGGCTTCACTCACAGTTCTCAGCTGGAGTCTTCAATGTGGGCTGCCTGCCCAAGGTCTCTTAGCCAGGATTTGAAGTGCCTTTCACTTATGTTGAATTCCCATGCTTTTTCTTGAATAAAAGTTCTAGGTATGAATCTCTACATACTATTTTGCTTCTTCTAAGTAGGTGAGAAATTCTAGAAGAGCCTAATATCTGCCATTTTTTCCTTGTAGTGCCCCAGGTGTCCTGATGCTATGGCAGCAGCTCCCCAAGTTGGTCCTGAGAATAAAGCTAACTGACCATTGTGCTACCGTTGCTCGAGGTATTCAGTACAGTAACAGCCTATGCAAGTTTGTAGTATGGGATCAAGAAGCTAAAGCATACAGCCTAGGTGTGCAGCAGGCTACCCCATCTAAGTTGGGCAAGAGCCCCCTGTGGTGTTCACACCATGATGAAATGGCCTAACTTAACCCCATCACTAAGTGATGCATGATCATAGCCAGTTAAAGGGAAAATGCTAGTTAAAATTTGGTTTGGTTAAACATTCATTTGAAGTATACACAGTTAAACTTGAAAACAATTAAAATGTAAATTTTGACCTGCAAAATAATGAACAGGAAAATGAATAAATTAAGAAAAAAAGCAAGAGGAAAATAGTGAGATAAAACTCTCTCTTAAAGTAGTAAAAATGAATCAAAACATGTTAGCAATAGTAAACCAAGTATGTTCTACTAAAATACTTAAAAGGAGAAAATATTTTCAAACTAGATATAAAATTCCATTTAAATCATATTTAAAGACACATCCATAGGCCAGGTGCAATGGCTCATGCCTTTAATCCTAGCACTTTGGGAGACCAAGGTGGGTGGATTGCCTGAACTCAAGAGTTTGAGACCAGCCTGAGCAAGAATGAGATTTGATCTCTAAATATAGCCAGGCGTTGTGGTGGACACCTGTAGTCCCAGCTACTTGGGAGACTGAAGCAAGAGAATGGCTTGAACCCAAGAGTCTGAGGTTGCTGTCAGCTGTGATGCCACAGCACTCAACCAAGGGTGACAAAGTGAGACTCTGTCTCAAAAAAAAAAAAAAGACACATCCATAATGCATGGATATTAAAATTAAGAGACTACACACACACACACACACACACACACACACAGAGAGAGAGCAAATAAGCAATCAGGGGGTTGTACAGTTATATTACTATCAGATAGACTTTATAGGAAAATACATATCTGAACATATAAGAGTTATTACATAAACATAAAACATTTAGATCTCAGGAAGATAGAAATTATTCTAAAGTTGTGAGTACCAAATTATAATAGACTCAAATATGTAAAGCAAAAATGAGCAGAACTAAACCATCTCAATAGATTCAGAAAATCATTTGCTAAAATTCAGCATTCATTTACATTCCTATTGGCAATCTCGGAATAGAAGGGAATTTCATTAATTGACAAAGAGTTCTTCAAGAAGCTAAAGCAAGCAAGTGCAGGGTTGCATTCCCTTAAAGATAAGGAACATGGTAAGGACAGTTACTATCACTACTTTCTTTCAACCTGGAGTAAGAGGAAAATATACCCGTAGAATACATAATAGTTATTTCAGAAGACATTTAACAGTTAGTTTAGTATTTGCAAATGATGGGATTAGCTTTGGGTAATACCTGATTGAATCTCCAATCAGAATTAATGAGATAATTCAGAAAGAATGCTGAATATAAAATTCACCTTTAAAACTCAAATATACTTCTTGGCTCGATGCCTGTGGCTCAATCAGCTAAGGCGCCAGCCACATGCACCTAAGGTGGTGGGTTCAAATCCCCAGCCCGGGCCCGCCAAACAACAATGATGGCTGCAACCAAAAAATGGCCGGATGTTGTGGCGGGCACCTGTGGTCCCAGATACTTGGGAGGCGGAGGCAGGAGACTTGCTTGAGCCCAGGAGTTGGAGGTTGCTATAAGCTGTGATGCCATGGCACTCTACCCATGTCCAAATTGACAGTAAAATGTATAAGATATCAAGGAATATATTCCTAAAAGGTATGAATTTGGTTTGGGAAAAAATAATAACTTTTTAAAAGGTGTTAAGAAGATCTAAACAAAAGGAAGGAATACCATTTTTATAAATGTGAATACTAAGTATTAAATATAATATAGTTAATTATTTTCAAATAAGTATACAGTGTGATTCAACTGCAGTTAAAATTTTAGTCAAATTATTGAACTATTTCATAATTTTTTTGAAGAACATGAAAATCTGATTCCAAGAGGTGATGGAGGAATAAAAGATTCAAAAATAACCAAGACACTCCTGAAAAAAAAACCCAAAAATTGGAGGGAGTGAGGGTAGGGAGAGTAGATAGACAAACAGCTCAATGGGATAGAATATTTCCAGACAGAAATTTCTATTTGTATGAAAACTTAATTCATAACATACCTAACATTAAATATAGTGTACATTTAGAATGAAGTGATTTTTCAGTAAATGGTACCTGGACATATATGGAAAAATATATTAATCAACTCACACTTCATATAAAAATCTATTTCCTAAGGATTATAGGTGTATATATAAAAGGCATACCAATAACATTTTAGAAAGCAATACATTTAGAAAAATACATTTATAACCTTAGCATTATACTACACTTGACCTTAGCCAAAAGACCAAGAAGTGATACCCTTAGAGTTATAGAAAAACGAAAAAGGAAAACCGACATAAACACTCTCTTACAATTAAAGTTGCTATTTATTAAGAACATCATAAATACTGGGGGGCAAAAACAAGGGAAAAACTAAGATAAAATGCGAGCAACGTGTACAACCAACAGTGAATTCACATACACAATATGTAAAAATTTCTAAAAATCAACATGTAAAAGACAACTCCATAGGAAAAAATGGACAAAAACAACTACTTCCCTAAAGAAAAATCATAAATGGCAAGAAAACTTCCCTCTGTCATCAGGGAACTGCAACTTAACAAATCCTGTAGTGAGCTATCATTCCATATTTTCCAGACTGGCAAACACTGAAATGTCTAATCATATTAAATATTGGCAAAGTTGCAGATCAAAGGAAACCCTTGTAGACTACTGTTGGGAGTATACCTTGGAGCCAAACTCCCACTTTTTAGAGCATGCATTTGCTTGTTGCCATCCCAAGTGCTAGCCATTTTCCTAGCACTTCTGTGGAACTGGTGGATCCTGGCCAAATGCTGTTTAATCTGTTCTAGATGTTAAACCCCACACAAAAATCACATTTAATGACGGAACCAATCACAGTATAGAAACAAGTAAGAGGAAATGAGTTAATGAGTGAGACATAATGGATGGTCATTAGGAAATAGCAAGGAAAAGTAAAGAGAAATAATTTGTCAGTCACTGTCTAAAGTTTAAATTCCATAAAGGAAAGTACTTCCAGATGAAATAGTAATAATTGACAACATCTATTTGTTTATTTATTTGAGACAAAGTCTCACTCTGTTGCCCAAGCTGAAGTGTCATGGTGTCAGTCTAGCTCACAACAACCTCAAACTTCTGGGCTCTAACAATCCTCCTACCTTAACGTCCCAGGTACCTGAGTCTACGTGCACCCAGACAACATTCATTAAACAAATATTATGTACCAAACAATCTCCTAAAGTGTCTTAATGACCTCCAGGAAGATACATTCCTCTGTGGGGAATAGTTAGTGAACTCAAAGAAATAGTCTTTAAATAACTTTTGCTCACTCTGATTCAATATTCAGCAAGCAACTTTACTACCAACTGCTAAGCACTCTAGAGTGACCTTCTAGAAAGTAATGGGTTTTTGTGAGTGGCTTGTCTAATTTATATTTACTTTCGAACATGTCCCATAAACATGATGGGATAAGCCAGTAATTTATATACTGGTTTACTCCTAAGTTATTGGGCTTCCTCAACAATTTTCCCATCTCAATTTACTATCCCTTATTTGCTCTACCAACTCTTTCTGGTATTTTGTTATTATTATTATTTTACCCAGGAAATAATAATTCTAATTTAGAAAGCAGTATGGCATTATAAGAAGAACATTTAATTAGGTGACTAAACATTCTACCATTTATTAGCTATGTGAATTTGTTACCTTTTATGAAAAATGGGGATCATAACAGTAATATTTACTTTACAGATTGTTGTTAATGTTGAATTGTTACAGGAAGACAAAGCCAGATAGAGAAAAAGAAAACACCAGAACACCAAGATATGGAGGAGGGGCTTTATTTCAGCTGGTGGAGCCCTAGCAGAACCTGAGTGGAATAGAGTTGAAAAATGGTCGAGCTCTCCAACTGGCTCAGTCTTCTCCTTTTTATCTCCAGTCAAGGGTTCCTGGTCCACTGGTACTCTTCTCATTGGTCAGTTTGAATCAAGCTGGAGAAGGCGTGCTTGGGCTTTTACAGAACTGTGGGCTTTTATAGAAGCAGAAGCAAGCATTAGTTCCAGGCCCCAGGAGATTAAGTTTCTACAAATTCCTAACAGCTGAGTCACTACAGGGAGCATCTTGTGTTCTTAGACCTCTGTCCTCTCAGACCTCACTTTTCCCAGGTATCCTCTCTCAAAATGAGCCAATGTGTTTGTGATTTCTAACATGTCACGCTTGATAGTCATTAACCATATAAATTACTGGGCAGAGGCCCCTTTGCCAAGATCCCTGAAGAAGACCATGCAGACTGCCCTCCTTTGCATAACTCCTACACGCGGGTCACATGGTGGGCTGTTAGCAGTTCATTTTGCCAGTGAGAAAACTAATATCCAAAGAGTGATAGCACCTTACTTATATGAATAGATATATAAACTCAGTTTCCTGGTTCACAGGTGCGTCGTGTCCAGGCCAATGGTTTCCAAGCTGCCTATAGTCCCAGCTACTCAGGAGGCTGACACAGGAGGATTCCTTGAGCCTAGGAATTTGAGGTTGCCCTGAGATATGATGCCTCAGCACTCTATCCACGTGCAGAGAGACTGTTAAACATCATTTTTCATTTGTTTGTTTTGTTAGGTACCTCTTGCACAATGCCAAATCTCTGGAGTTTGGAATCTGTCATTTATGTAAAGCCTCCTCAATTTCTGCGTAAGACAGCATTATCTCTTGCCCCCAGTAAGTTATGTAGGACCAGGTGAGTACAAGTTCATAAAATTACCCTCAGATAGATGCCAGTAATCCTGGTAAGAGAGAGCCATTTGAGGTGATTGTTGAAAGCAGAGGGAGGGGAGTAGGTATATTAAGATTCATTAAGATCCAAGGAGCTCTAGATTCAAACCGACTTTAATCCCAAGTCTGTTGTTCTTTGGTTGTGAGATCCTGGGCTGATGACTCCACCTCATTCAACTCAGAACAGCTTTATTAATCTGCAAAGTGTAAATATTAAAGGAAGTGAATGGGGTACCGTGTAAAACACCATTCCAGGGACAGAATTAATGGCAGCCCCCAATAAATAAAAACTATTGTTATTGTCTAAACAATATACACTTGAACGTTTACCTTTAATTATTTACCATTTCTCTTGGCTTTGCATGGGGCTTTCTATTTATACTTAAAGTATACAAAATAAAAATAAAAAGTATCTTAAAAAGAAAAGAATAAAAGAATAAAAACAAATAAAGTATTCTCTCACTCAAATTTCCCATAATATTTCATCCTGAAAAATAAACAGTGCTGGGAGTCTATTTTCAGCACTCATTTTTAGTGCTCAGGACACAGAATATCCAGCTTATTTTCCCAGTCCCTGGTGCGCTAAAGAGCCATAAATCAGGGAACAGGATTGGAAAGTGTAGAAACGGCCCCACCTGGCATCTATTATTATTTCAGGGATGGAGTCCAATCCAGACATCAGTAGGGTGGTGGAAACTAAGGCTGACCATCCCAGCACAACACTGGCCTAGATTTGCTCTGGTTTTAGACATCCTGTTACTCCAACAACAAGAAGAGTATCTTGTGCAAATCTGGAGAGGAGTTTGAAGGCAACATTAAGTGGAGTATTCAAAGAGACTGTCTGAAACAAGCTGTTTACAAATTTATAAAAATAGTCCAGGTGCAGTGGCTCAGGTCTGTCATCCTAGTACTCTGGGAGGCCAAGGAGGGTGGATCACTTGAGCTTAGGAGTTTGAGACTAGCCTGCCGAGAAAAAGACTCCTGTCTCTACTAAAAATAGAAAAACCAGCTGAGCATCGTGGTGGGTGCCTATAGTCCCAGCTACTCAGGAGGCTGACACAGGAGGATTCCTTGAGCCTAGGAATTTGAGGTTGCTGTGAGATATCATGCTTCAGCACTCTATCCACATGAAAAAATAAATAAAATAAAATAAAAATTTATAAGAAATAGAGATGAACAGAAAGAGGAACAGAAGAAATGAGTGTGGTACAAGAATAACAGAAGAAACTTCTATGGAATTATTATTTGAGGGAGGAGTAGTCAACTAATCCACACTTTCTCAGTGATCACTGTGTGGACAGGCTCCAGGCTTACATGGAAGGCAGTGGAGCAGAGTCTGAGCTCTGGGGCCATATTGTCTTGGGGCCACGTCCTGGTTCCCTTACTCATGAGCAATGTGATCTTGGACAAGGCACTTCCCTCTCTATGCCTCAGTTTCTCGTCTTTAAAAGGAAGGTGATAAATTTTAGTACCCCTGCATCAAAGGGTTTTTATATGTATTGAAACTATTAATATAAATATTATGATATTAGTAGAGATAAACAATACACAGTAATGATTTTATGCTGTGCATATAAACAAGAAAATTGTGCATATAAAGTATACCAATTTTAATTGTGTCTGTATAACTATTTAAAATATATGTAAACTTTAATTACATGTATAAAGTAGATATATGAATGCCCTGATTGCACTTTGGTAACTTTAACATTTTCTTTTCTCGGTAAAGTGGCTTCAATCAGATCTCCCTTACTCTGATCATTTCATGCCCAGCCCCAATTACAAGGCTGGGAGAAACATTGTATTCTCCACCTGGGAAAGGGCAAGAACATCACCTCTGAGAGGATCACATCGCACAAACATCAGTACACACTAAGCCCTTAGGAAGTGGGAGGAGCTAGATGGATCACTTCCTGTTTGCATCCCAGAATATGTAAAACTGATATCAGTCTTTCAGTAATAAATAGTCATTTTTTTATGTGGTAGGCTCATTAACCAGTGCAGGAGTTGTAAGATCAAATGCGGCATGGTCTTACAAATGTCACCTTGAGGCATCAGCAGCATTGTTTGGGAGATACATTTGTAAAGCAATGGTCACAGGACAATGTGCTAGTAATTATCAAAGCATGCCAAGTTTTAAGGGACCCCATAGGCAGGCGTCCTCAAACTACAGCCTGTGGGCCACATGCAGCCTGCCTAGGACATTCACCCATCCCACTGGGTGTTTTTGCTGCCGCTGCCTGTCCTGCTTAGCAGCCAACTTGTCCGGGGCCCGCAGTCTGGCCCTCCAACAGTCTGAGGGACAGTGAACTGACCCCCTGTTTAAAAAGTTTGGGGACCCCTGCCATAGAGGAACAGTTAAATCATGACAGAAAGTGTGGGAGGGCTTCTCGTTGTGGATAGTTTTGAGCTAAGTTTAAAATAAAGAGTAGGAGTTAGCTAAAGGAAAGATCCAGAAGGCTGACTTGGACAACAACAGAGGCAATTAACAATGTGCTACCATAGGAACTGCAAATCTTTACTGCTGGATGAAAAGAGTTGCAGAGATAAGGCAGAAAGCTAGACACGTTTCAGAATCATAGTCTTGAATACTAGCCTAGAGAGTTGAGGGCTTTGAGGCAATAGACCAAATATGCTTCTAAGAACAGACTGGTAGTTATCAGAGTGAATTTGTGGGTATCAGATTAGAGGAGATAGAGGCCAGGTAACCCAGGCCATGTACCATAAGAGCCTGGATAAGAGACATCATTTAGGCAGAGAGGCAAGAATGGGTTTTAAAAGTTTCATGTGGAGGAATGCTGCGCAGCTGAGTGACTTCTGAGTGTGTGAAATGAGTTAGAAGGACTGGGGGTGACTCTGTGGTTTCTAGCTGGAGTGACTCTGTATGAAACTGAGCCATCACCAAGGTAGGAAATAGAGGAGGAACTACATTTGATCTGGATTTTGCAAACAGTCCTTACAGTTGTGCTTTCTAACACCCCAAAGGCACGAAAATATTACCTGGGAGGGCCTGGGTAGCAAAAATGCCAAGCCCTGTGGAAAAGAAACAAAAAGAAGAGGAAGGTGGATCTTACAGGATGGTGGTGAGAGCAAAAGGAGCCTTCTCTCCAACATAACTCAACTCAAGTTTGTTCCCACAGATTGTTGTTACTGAGATGTTATCTCAGGGATGTACTGTCCTGGGAGAAGATAGCTACAGAAAAACCAAATGGATTGATGGAATAATCTAGGAACTTTACAAATAAGACTTGAAAAAAGAATCAACAGAGCTCTTGTTTTACTTTTTTTCAGAAGCCCTGAACTCAAAGTCAACCCTACAGAGTCCCTCTTAAGAGGTCATCACTCCCTAATTCCCACGATCTAACACATACTACTATTTTGTACGTGTTGTTGTCTTAACCAGACATGTGTGTGTGTGTGTGTGTGTGTGTGTGTACACACTCAAGGTCAGGGGGCAAGTCCCTTTAACCCAGGCCCTCTGGTCACCATTGGCTTCCCTCCCTAACGGGAGGCAGGAACAACGTGACCAGGACCATGCACCAAGTGCCTGTTTCCTGCTAGGGCCCTGTCCACGTGTGATTCCTACAGTGGCTGAATGACCCAGATTCCCTGTGCACTGCCTCCCCAAGCAGCATTATATTTAAAACAAAGGAGAATTGAAGGCATCTTTTACCCCTTTTCCTTCTTCCTTCAGGTATTACCAACAAAAAGGGTTGTTCTGTCTCTGTGAGTGGTTTCGGATCTGCCAAATTTAGAGAAGGAAAAAGAAACAGAAAAGTGATTCTTAGAGAGAAACCTGGCCTTTGGACCTATTCCTTGTTTCCAAAACTCACCTTACACTAGTCTGGGAGAGATCTCCCACTTGCCCCAGTCAGAACATGGAGGCGACTCAGTAGCAGCAAGATGCTCCAGGATGGGCCCAGCCAACTGATGACGTGAGGACCGACTGATGAGTGTTCGGCATTTGTCCTTCCCCACCACAGGGATCTTTATTTCCTTTTCTTCTTCTCTATCTTTCATGCTCTTTTCTTCTACCTTTTCTTTTGTATATTTTTCTTCTCGCCTTCTCTCTTACTGTTTTTTGCCTCTTCTCCTCTCCATTTTTGTTTCTTCCTATTATTCTTCTCTTGATTGCTTTGGTTGCTTCTCATTATTTATCCCTGTTTTTCCTACCTCTTTGTCTAGAGAGTAACTAAATGTGTAGACTCCACAGGCAGATTCTGGGTTTGACCACTTCTTTGATATATGATCATTGAGTAAAGTTTTGAATTACCCTGTATCAAAGTTTCCCCATCTACAATGGAAAGATATGAATACTAGCTACCTACTTTAGAGTTCTGCAGTAAGGGTCCCTAAGATAATATTGAGAATTCACATAGGCATGACATAAATGTTAAAATGCTACTATTAAATTTTAAGTATCTTTTGGAAACCCAATTCTCTTTCTAGGCAATTGTTTACCTCCACTTGTATACTTTGAAATAGAATAATCCCAGCTCTCCCAGCTAATCTCTTTAATTGCAAAATCTAAAAAATTAGATTCTAATTCTAAGTGAATTCTAAATTTTATTCCATCCAATTTTTCCTCTATTCAATATCCCCAAAGAATAAAACCCAGTATTTTTCTTTCTCATATATTATTTCCATGTGACATCTAGATAGCAAAGAAGCAAAGCAATGAACATTAAAATAACAGGTAATTTAACTGGTCATCTTTTACAGGTGTCCTCAAACTATGGCCTGCCTAGGACATTCATCCGGCCTGCCGGGTGTTTTTGCTGCCGCTGCCTGTCCTGCTTAGCAGCTAACTCATCCCAGGGCTCGCAGTCTGGTCCTTCAACAGTCTGAGGGCCAGTGAACTGGCCCCCTGTTTAAAAAGTTTGAAGAACCCTGGAAGAGATTCCTGTTTTGAATTCAACCTCTAAATTAAATGAATGGAGTAGTTTAGTTTTTATTCTCTTTTGAGTCTGGCTGGTCCCAAGAGCCAATTTGTCTGACCGTCTTTTCTCTGATGATTTTTTTTTCATCCATATGTTTGGTCTGAGCTGATGAGTAGTTGATTTTCCCCTTGAAGGTACTTTTTTTTTTTTTTTGGCTGGGGCTGGGTTTGAACCTGCCACCTCCGGCATATGGGGCTGGTGCCCTACTCCTTTGAGCCACAGGCACCGCCGCTGAAGATACTTCTTTCTTATTTGTTTTTTTCTCCCTTTTTCTTTAATTTTCCTATCATCTCATTTTAAAAATCTAAGGATTATTAACACAGAGCTCCAGAACACAGCCTGAGGCAGGTACCTTGCAAGTTACTTCTCTGTGCTTCAGTTTACTCATCTCTAAAAATTTGCAGCAAAAATGGTTGTTATGGGCATCTATATCTTTGGATTGTTATAAGAATTAAGTGTGCTATTTAAATAAAGTGCTTGGGCAAATACCTGACACAGGAAGCAACAGCAAGTGCTTTTCAAAAGACAGTCCTTGATCTATTTTTTATGTACTTAATGGTAAACTGTAAAGTGGAAAGAAAGGAGGAAGGATGGAGAGATTGGAGAAAAGAACACTTTGACAGATACTTGCTGGTAGCAGGAGCTTTGAATTGCCCTATGGTCCTTGGAAGATGCTACCACAAGTGGGGAGCAGCGGCTGCCCTCTCTAATAGTGGGCGTCTACAGCATAGGAAAGGGATGATCGTCTTGTCCATTTTAAGGGTTTGTGAATTTTTGTGTTTGTAACTGTTTCCTATATAAATTTATGAGAAATTTAGATTCTTTTGTATAGTTTTCTCTGGAGATGGTCAGTAGTTTCTACCTGATTCTTAAAAGATCTCTTATTCAAAAATATTTAGGCTCCTCTGTCCCGAACACCTTGTAAGCATGACTTTTACAATGGGAAAGAAAGCTGAGGGCGTGGTGGTCTCGTGACGTAACAGACACAGTGCCAGGGACTGTGGGTGTGGATGTTCTGGGACTTCTCTTCCAGGGAAGAGAAGCAGCAACAGAAAGGGAAGGGTTTTGAACCCATTGGGTATCCCCGACGTCCCTTGCTCCTTTCCATCCCCCCCACCCCCATTCCCACTGTTCCATCTTTTCTCGATCAGGTGGGTAAATGATGGAGGTAGAGGAAGAACTGCTCTGGAAGATAACTTTATCCCTTGAAAACCTATTGAGGACCTGCAAACAAACCACTAAATCAGTTAACAAAGTCCCTGAAGCCAAGACTGCCTTGGTTCTGAGACCAGATGCAGGCAGAGCAGTAGCAGGAACGGGAGAATGTGCAGTGCCCACGTACTGCTTTCTTTTCTGTTTAGTTGACAGGGGAGGCATGAAAGTCTCAGCATGAGTCATTTTCTAAAGTCACCCCAGCACCCTGCTGTTTCTTACAACATGACTCTGTGGATCATTAATGTGTTGTCAAGCAGAAAGTCTGTAGGAAGCGTTTATTTACCCTTATTATTAAGATGCGTGTGTTTCACTGGAAGCATCAGCTCAGAGGCCTACGTATGAAGCATATGATAGAGACAGGCATGCATAGGAAAGGAGCACTCTGTCCACGGGCCATGTGCAGGTCAGCGCGCCATAGCGAATGGTGATGAAATCACAGGAAAATACATTGAAAAACACACTCAAAAATGTGTTACATAAAATAATTTACTTCTCATTCAGAATGACTTTCCAGACCTATTGGTGAGACAGCAGTCTGTGAGTTCAGGTACAATCTGAAAGTGATGACAATTCTCAGAGGGCAAGACCAATAAAATTACACGTTTGAAGTCGACTAGAGACAAAATCGTGAAATTGTGTGTAATAGAAAGGGACATGGATGAGGAACTCCAGGGGTATTTAGAGCAGGACTGCCAGAGGGGCAAGAAGGGTACAGTTAGAAACCTACATCTTTAACACGATGGGTCGTATGCACATACTCTGGTGTCTTCATTTTGCAGCCTGGTACACTGGCTTAGAAGCCACAAGGGTGTTCATGCATATAATTTATACTAGAGCAATGGGTGTAGTGTGTGCGTGTGTGTGCGCTTCCAAAGGCAGTAGTTATAGAAGAATGAGAAGAAAATTACTTCCTGGACATTCATTAATAATTCAGGTGATATTCTGCACCTCCATTTATAAAACAATATAATAATAAAAACATTGTACAAAACATCATAAATAACATGAATGAGAAATTTTCAAGTATTTCACGTGCCTTGAAAAGTTCCAAACCCTAGTCAGTAGTTCTAACAACAGGTACCCACCCCACCCAACTTTTTTTTTTCCCTTTCTCTTCCTCTCATTTAGTCTCAGGGGCTACGAAAAAATGCCCTCGGTCTTGGTTATCTCTGATGTTGGGATAAAATTAACAAGATTGTGTCTTGAAAGAGAAAACTCATCATGAGGGCTTTCCGGTTTGTGAAAACTCGTCTCGCCCTTTATAACATATAAACTCTCCCCTGTTGCTGGTTTACAAATAAAGGCTTATAGCCTCAAGCCATTTTGGCAAAAAATACAACCAACCAGCTACAGTAACTAAGGAGCCTCATCTGATGCCTAAGTTTCTCAGGGAAAAAAAAAAAAAATGAGGAGAGCACCTTGATCAGGAGAAGAACAAAGGACAGAAGCTCAGAACAGTAACCTTTCAATGGGGCCCTTGCTCAGCCAGTAGCTTACGGTAGGAATAGCTGGCAAGGCCTTCCCTACTTAAGGGAACCATTCAGCTTGAGCATCCCAGTTCCCAGCTCCAGACCCAGACCAACCCAGCTGCTGCTAAGCATGACCTGAGCACCTGGGCAAAGAAGGGAAGGGCAGCAGCTTAGGAACTCAAAAGTGCTATTAGTGATAACCAGCCCAGGAAAGCTGTGCCTTTATGATACTCGCTCCTTAGAATAGTGCTCAAGGTGGAGGCCCTCAGTGGTTAAATGAAACATGAAGTCCCTTGGATGCCTGTCCAGCAAGACTGATGGAGTTTTACAGAACCAGCTCCCTACATGTTAGCATTTCTCTCTTAGCCTGCGTGGCAATCCGTTTGGTTTGCCCTGTTCCAATGGAGTATGAAAGACCAGAGATCAGAACACACATGTGCACACTCTAACTAAGAGCACCTGGGGTCTTTCCCATCTACTCTTGCAGCTCATACTCACATATATACACAAACATCTACATATATACACACACCCACAGAAGGCATGTGTGCTTGTGTATATATAAACACACACATATATAAAATATATATACACACACACAAATGTACAGATAATAGGTCAGCCTCATCTAAACATCCCGAGTCTGAGGAAAGTGCTGGCTAACAAAATACATGTGCACGTGGAGGTCACATGAAATGTCCTAACCAACCAGCCTGAGGTCAAACTGTTGGGAGGAGAGAATTGCCAATATATGAAAATCCAGACCCAAAGGGCCATCATTTAGAAACTTACATGGCACCCTAAAAGAAACTTGGAAAAATTGGACTGGAATGGGGTCCCATCCTGATGAACACTCAAACACCAAACGAACTCTAGTTTCTACCGGGAAGTGACTCACACATGGCAGGCGGCATGAATGTTAGGCTACAATGTGGATAAAGCACTGGAGCTTAATACAGATTGATATTTGGCCTGGGGTTTCCCAGAGCATAGAGTCTTGGCGTTTTAGCCTCCGCCTCCAAGTGAGAATTATGCACACTGGGGGACCAGGGAAGCACAGTCTGCAGAGCTCTTGGCTGCTTTCTGCTTCTCTGACCCGCTGCTGGCAGGATTAGCCAGATCAAGATAGAATCGAGACTTGAGGAAGCGGCGGTATGAATCCTTCTCCATTAGGTTGAAAATCTTCTTCTGAGCCTCATCAAAGCAGGTTATTGTAGGCTCCAGCATGTTCCTGCTTGTCTCCTCCCTGGTGCAAGAGTCCAGGTTCACCTGAGGGAGAAGAGTAAGGCTCCGTTAGACCATCACCCTGTCAAAGACGGGAGGCTCCATCCTTTGTAGTAAACAAGTGACTTTGCGCCCTTCGCATCCCAGAAGTGACAAAAAGGGGACCTAGAAAAGAACTTTTGGCTCCACCCTGGTCCCAGGTTGAAGGTTCATTCTGCTTCAGGGAAGGAGCAGAACAATATCTTTTGTTCCTTTTCCCAAACTAGGAAGAATAATCAGAAAAATGCGTTGAAGGAGGTTGCGTAAGTCATGTAGATAAAAGAGCTTATCTTTTAAATTGATTTATCTAGGGTTGTCGAGATTATAATAGCCTGCTCCACTGTTCTAGGAATTTCGCTAAGATCCACAGAGTTCACTGCTATAAAAACCTACCTCTTTGGAGAGGTTGGCTACTGAGTACAAGGAATAGCTACAAGGTTAGAAGAAATAGGTTCTGGTGTTGGATAACACAGCAGGGTGACTATAGTTATCTATAGTTTAATTCAAAATATGAGAAGATTTGGCATGTTCTCAATACAAAGACATGATAAACATTTGAAGTGGTGAATACCCTAATTGCCCTATTTGGTCATTACACAGTATATGCACGTACTCCAGAAATATCAGTTATTAGGTATTAGTAAAAGTCCTTACCTCCTTGGTTGCCTGGACTGAGATGAATTCATTATAGATCTTTTTGGCCTTGGGACTTAGTTTAGATGGTGATTTGATTTTCTTGTACTCTTCACAGCTGATCCAGAAGTCAATGTTCTCCTCACTATATTCAGACTTCAGGAAAGCTTTGAAAGCTGCCAGCCCACCTGTGATATAGGAGAAAGAATCACAGCTGTCAGGCAGGCCTCTGGAATCTTGTATTTCAGATAAAGTTGACATATTTAGGAGAAAAAGTCATGGGTTCAAGCAATCCTCTCCTTTTGGGAAGGGGGTCACTTGGCACTTGGGGGTAGGTAACTCTAATCTGTGCTTGGTATATAGAGAATGCCAGTTATATTTAACGACTGTTGCTCCAAGTTCAAGCCTCTCAAGAAAGTATTTTGTTTCTGAAATGCCTTTGCATCTATCAGTTGCCAAGGTGGGTTTAGGAAACAGAAACTGAAGCTGATCTTGCAAGAGATCTCAATATTTAGGATTTTTTCTCTCTGTCCTTTCCCCAGGCAATGAGAGAAACGGTTTTGCATGTGGTTTCTGTAAGAACTCTCCATTACATTTCACAAAGCCCTAGGGCATGGCAAAATTATAAACAAACTGGACATAAGATCAAAAGGCTTTCCTGAGTCTGGAAGTCAGAAGGAACCCAGGCCTTTTTGCAGTTTCTATCAGCATAGTATGAGACAGCTTGTCCTATTCAGAGTGGCTTTATCTTCATGCTGGGGGTTGGGAGTGGGGAGTCAGACTTACATTCATGGCTAATCAGGTTTTCCAGTGATTCAGCCCATTTTTTGACTTCCTCTTGGCTCACTCTGGAACAATTACAGAGAAAAAGAATCATTTGAATGCCACGATATAAAACTGGGCTAAGAAACTTAAGATCCTGTACATAATACAGAGATTCTATTCACCATTTTTATGATAAGAACTTTTGTTGATTAGGGCAGTTTTTTTCACTAAATGTATGTAAATTTCAAATGTAATTATGATCCCCATGAAAAGTCATCTTGATCCGAATCTGGCTTAACTAGGGGTATAACTTCCTTCTCTTCTCAGAGAATATCTCTATCACCAGATAGTTAATACTGAATGGATCTTTGCCAAGCTCTTTTCTCTTACCTCTGGCAAATAACCACTTTGTCCTTCTTGCTGTGGGAAGAATTATGTTCACAGGAATCAGACTTCTGCAGCAGGAAACCCAGCCAATGTTTCATATCTTTTGCACTGCACAGAAGAGAAAAAAAAAGAGAGAGAGAAAATTAACAATTATTACCAGCTTTCTTTAAAAGACACCCTAACAGTAGGTTTTGAAGAGTCCATTACTAGCCTATGAGGTAGAGGTATTTTATTTCAGGAATGGAAGTTGGAGTTGGCATGAACTCTGAGGGGAACAGGATCCCTGTTTTGGGTCTGCCTGGGACTTGCTACAAAACCTTGAAGTCCGAGTCATAATACTAGTTTCCCTATCTGTAACTGGAATCCTCACCTTTCAGTGTCCCACAGAAGCCTCTTCTGTACACCTATAATTTTGACGAATGGAACACCTTGGTATCTTTGATAGAACCACACTGAAAATTTCACTGTGGTTTGTGCAATTTTGAGGAATTGGAAAGCAAGCAGTAAGTGCAAAATGGGGCATACCCTTACTGCACGCCACCTTCTGGCAGGTGGTGCTATTTCTATCTGTCTCCCTACTGGCAGAGAGGGAGCAGAAGAACCACAGGGAAGTAAAGGTCTATTCAGCCACGCATGGGGTAGGCTAAGCAATCCTTGCTGTATGGTATACAGGGAGTAACACTGGGCTGTGCGGCTCCAGGAGAGGGAGGTGGAGCACGGAGTGGGGAAGGCGAATGCTCTAGGTGAAGCCTGAGCAACTGGAGGTTTGTTTCTAGCCGATCTGCTGTCACTGCTTTCCTTTTTTATATACACTATAAAGGGCATTTGCGGCTTGAAAACAATGAGAAGCAAACTGGAGTCATCACCGAAGCCAGTCATGTTTTAATTAGAGCAGAGCTTTCAGTTTATTGCCATCATTTAATAGGTAGCCAGGGCTTCTGACTAACTGGATTAGCTCAACTTGCTCACTCTTAACGAATTGCCCTTTTGTTTGTATGTCTTTTATTATGAAAGCCAAGAAATATTTCAAAAAGAGAAGTTCCACTATAAAGGAACTAAATAAATAGATGTTCCTACTTGGAGGGGGAAAACAAAGACACAAAGATATAAAGCCATTCAAGGTTTGCTACTTGTACGCTAGTGGCTTATCTGTGTGGTTTTCTCAGATAGTGTGAATTCCATTATGATCCTGAACTGCCCCTTACATAGTATCTTCTCTCCTTCCCAAGACTCCTTCCTGGACTGGTGACTGGTCAGGGGATACAAAATCTTCCTTGATGATGGCAAGATATAATCATGAAGGTTAAGGGGATATGTACTGTGAAGTCCAAACAAAAATTATTTCTTGTTTCTATGTGCTGGCTCTGCCTGAGTGAGATCCAACAGTTATTGACCAGGGCAGGGTCATTTCGTGAAGAGTTGGAAATATGCTTAGCAATTACCTTGTAGTACATGGCATGATATAAAATGACTTCAGAAGTTGCCAGAGGCAGGAAATTTGGACTTGGTCCTCATCTGCCACCTACGTGACCTTGAGCAGTTGATAGCACCTCTGGGTTCTCAGGCACTGATGATAAAGGTGTTGGACTAGATGATTTACAAGTCACCAGTGAGGAAAGGGAAGAGCATCGTACTCTGCTGACACAGAGGTGACCCCCTCGGGGTAGCTGCTTAACTCTTTGAGGGCAGGGCTCTAGGATTTTCCTCCATCTGTCTCTCAATATGCTTATTGGAATATAACTTTCTCCTGACATTCTTGTATGTTGTATGATTAATTTTATATTTGGGTTAACTGGTGCTTGGTGTAATTTGCTTCACTTAGTTCAGGAAACTAAGGGTGAAAACAAGAAGCTCTTATTTCAGAGATATCTCTAAGACCCTCCCGCTTCATTTTATTTTTTAAGCTCCTTTGCACCAAAGAACCATCCTGGCTCATTTTAAAGCAGCCATCCATACTTTCATACTCCTGATTGACTGAATTTTTGAAAGGTAAACTTTTTAGTAACACACAAGACTATGCTGCCTCAGATTATTTTCAAGTAACCATTTAAGGTAATTTCTATTTGCAGGGAGACAAGATAGGAGCTTTAGATTGACTTTGTACCTTTAACTGCAAGAATAAGTGAGGAGATAGGCACGAATGTTATGTTTTATTTTCAACTGGCATATACATAGGCGTTCTCTGAAAGCTTTTATTTATACCTTTCATGAAACAGCCAAAAACAGACGAGTAGCATCTAGCTTTAAGGTCTTGTTTTCTAAAGAAAGAAAGTACATTTGCAAAACAATGTTGCTAGCATGTGACCTTCTCCAAAATTCTTAACTGATTGGTTCTGATCAATACTTCTCAACAACCACTCATGCAAGATTCTTGAAAAACCAGACACAGGGACAGAAAGAGAAGGGAGGTCTCCCTTTAAAAAGCATTATTTGGTTATAATATTTGCTTATAAGGACATTAAGAGTGGCAGATGCTGCAGCCCCACACAGGAAGCATTTTCTTTGGGTACCTTTCTAATGAAGCAGTCAAACCTCGTTCTGAAGTCTCTTCCCCCAAACCAGATCTAGTATACTATCAGCCTGTAACTATCAGTTTCTGCCCTCCAGCGCTCAGATAACAGCCGTCATCACAGACAGAGATATTACAGATCACTACATTTAGACCCAAACCTCATATCATTGTCTGATTAAAATTAGCTTGGTTAGGGGACTTGGCTTAAAGATCGGAGCCACTTTCAAAACTGAGGTCATATAAAGCAACACGTAAATACTGAAATTTGGGGAGTACGCTTCTTCAATCACAATGTCTAGCTAGCCTTCGATGACAGCTAGGAAGTGGTAGCTCTCCTGACTACATTGTTTCTTTTCAATAATTCCAAAGAACTAGGTTAGTAAGAACGACATGTAAATAACTGAGAAAGTCTATCCCCAAGTTTACCAGGCTCGTGGCTGCAAACAATCTTACCTCCTCAAGCAAGAAGCCGGCAGTCCTGCAAGTCCTTTGCACATCTTGGCTAACAGGGTGAAAATCGCAAGCAGGAAAAAAATGCGGCAGGAGGAGCTGTGGCTTCTGTTTTCAGCGCACTTCGCCTTTCTGCTGGTGAAGATGCTGTCAGAATCCTCTGAGCGTCTCCCTCCCAAGCCTGTAGGGGTCTCTTTTATAGCCCAGCCCTGACCGTCCAGCCAATCAGGTGGCAGCTCTGCAGCGCCCGACTCCTCCGTCTCCTTCTGCCCCTTCAGCCCCAGCAAGGGACGGTGGGGGGAAGCCAGGACTGACGCATCGACAGGGCCAAGCCAACACGCAGAGAAAATCCTCTTGCAAAGTAGACAGGTAGGGCAAAAAAAATTATTCAGCCTCTCTACAAATGCCTGAGGTGTTGAACTCCTACAGAAGGAGAAAAAAGAATTTAAAATGCTTCAAAATATAAGGTTACATTTATCTGCAAAACCAATATCAAGAAAAGTTGCCTCTTGGAAGGAAAGGTGCCAGCAGAGGTAGGGGCTTATGTCGGGGCTAACTCCCAACCACTTCCTCTTTTTGATTAGAAACATCCTATTACACATGGTCCAAGATCCGAGCCTTCTCACTGTTTCCAAAAGGGAGTCGGTAGGATCCTTGTCTCCAGGCAGTGATTTGCAGAAGTTGCCTACTCGGTTGTCATTCAAACAGGGATGTGGGGAGAAATAGCAGGATGGCAGTCATATGCCGAGCAGCAGCATGGAAAAGCTAGTCCAGGGAAAATAGATTCGCCCGTCTGTAATTACCCCGAGTGTGGAATGTGGAATACTTCTCTAGAAACCTTAGCAAGAACAGAATCCAGCTTAGCATTGACCAAACTCTCCTGCACCTGCCTGCCTCCTGTAAAAAGCCTAAAGCAGCAGCTTTAGGATCGAGGAGGGAGCAGATGAACTAATACAGACACCAATTCTTATTAGCTAACAGCTTTATGTCTTATGTCCTTCTAAGTCACCAAACTGGTATTTCAAAAGAGAAAGAAAAAGGGAGAGGGAGAAAAAGCAGGTAGAAAAATATCCAATTCCTTTGACTATCACTAAATTTGATGCTGAAGATAAAAATACTCAGCCCTTAAAGTGATTCTGGATACCGGGGCAATTCGTATCTTTTGCATCCAACATCATGGATGAATTCTTAAAGAATGAATTCACTTAGGCATTTCACATCTCACAGCATAGCTCAAATACTCACACCAGAGTTACAGAGAATCTTCTTCATTAGGAAAGCTATGCAGGGAAGGAGGAAATTAATTTCTATGTCTGACCAGAACAGCTTTTATTTTGAAAGCAGAAAGGCTTCTAATCACAGCTATTGTGAGCCCTCGCTTATGGATAAGAAAAAGAGAAATAAAATGGTTTAGGTTGTGAAGTGAGAAAATAGATGGGTTCTAGGGGGAGGCAGAGATACTGAGAATACAGAAAAGGTAAAGAGCAATGCCTGTCTGTGCCCCTGCCCCCTGCGTACCACCCACCCCCAACCCCTTCTGTGACCAGCACAGCCAGGAGATAACAGACAAATAGAAAAAGGTAAAAGAAACATAATCCACAGAAGATGCATTTAAACTGTAAGAAAAAGTCTCTAGCCTTCTCTCATGAAGATAGAGAGATATTTATTAGATTAGCTACTGGGCAAATCTTCCTTGAATTATAACACAGAACAAATGAAAGCTGGCAGCCATCCCTGGTGGTGGTGTGGGAGTGGTTGCAGCAGTGTGAAGTGAGAGAGGCCACCAGCCTGAGGAAGGCAGACCAGGAAGATCGAACCTGTTAGAATTGGCATCAAAGAGAAGAGAATAATTAAAAGGGAGAAAAAGTCACTGAAAGGAAGACCAGGGTCTTCTTTGCTTATCTGGGCAGATAAAAGGGTGATCATCTAAATAATTTGATTTTAGAAACATGAGTGAAGACCCCAAAAGATGTACTGATGCCTGAAATCTGCAATGAATCCAGAAATTCATGTCTTGGACCTAGAACAAGAGAAGCCTGACTTGTTGTGAGTTAAATATAAGTCACTGCAATAGATGAGCTGAATGGGACTTTAAGCACAGTCTAGTCCAACACCCTCATTTGACCAAAGGGGAAATAGAGACCCAGAGAGGGAAGGTCATTTGCCAAGGTCACAGCTTCTTACTAATAGAGCTGGGTCTAGGTTTCTTTCTTTTTTTGAGACAAGAACCTCAGGCTATCACCCTGGGTAGAGTACCACAGCATCACAGCTCACAGCAACCTCTAACTCCTGGGCTCAAGCCATTCTCCTGCCTCAGCCTCCCAAGTAGCTGGGACTACAGGCACCCGCCACAATGCCAGGGTATTTTTTTTTTTTCTGGTTGCAGCCATCATTGTTTGGCAGGCCCAGGCTGGATTTGAACCAGCCAGCTCAGGTGTATGTGGCTGGCACCTTAGCTGCTTGAGCCACAGGCACCGAGCCAGGCCCAGGTTTCTTGACGCAAGGTTATGTCGATGTTCCACTGTGCTATCCTCTGGTTCAATCATCCTATCAAATGAGATAAACTGTGTCAATAGACATATTTCTAAACTGTAAAGTGCCAGGCAAATAATTTTTTTTTTTTTTTTGAGACGGAGCCTCAAGCTATCCCCCTGGGTAGAGTGCCATGGCATCACAGCTCATAGCAACCTCCAACTCCTGGGCTCAAGCTGAGTCTCCTGCCTCCGCCTCCCAAGGAGCTGGGACCACAGGC